>JAFFST010052779.1:36164-54385 GCA_022414735.1 Noturus placidus
CTCTCTGGTCCCCCTTTTTAAACAGGGGAACCACCACCCCAGTCTGCCACTCTTTGGGCACTGTCCCCGACTTCCACGCAATGTTAAAGAGGAGTGTCAACCAAGACATCCCCTCCACACCCAGAGCTTTCAGCATTTCTGGACGAACCTCATCAATCCCCGGGGCTTTGCCACTGTGTAGTTGTTTGACTACCTAGTTTAAACCATAGTTTAAATCCAATTAAAATAAACGGTTCAGATTATAAGAACCAAAAATAACACATTAGCGCACAAACCACAATTTCATTAGCTAGTCCACTGAGCAAGTAAAACCTGCAGCACCTTTTGCTTTGTCCCATGATTTGCTTGCGCAGGACTGCCTAGACCATCAAGTGGTAACTAGCACAATTAACACAGGGGAAAAAACTCTCATTATCCTATTATTTCTAATGTAGTGCATCAGTGGTGGCACTATGCATAAAAGCCCCTGGTTACTGATCTGATGGTCAGAGTTCAAGCCCCAGCACCACCAAGCTACACTTTAAGTAGCCCTTTATCTTCTCTGCTCCAGTCTGATCATGTCTGACCCCAGCTTCCCAAAAACTGGGATAGGTTAAGAAAATTATTTTGCTGTATTGTAATGTATATGACAAATAAAGGCATTCATTCATCCTTCATTTCTTATCATATTTGACCAAAAAGCTAGCAAGTCACTGGCCAGCAGTTCTGTCATCAGATTTGTTTGAACAAAAGAATAAATAAAAAGTATTCGAGTCTGACTAGCATTGTTATGTTGTCTCAAATTTTTAACCAGGAGATGACTTCCTAACAGCAGAACTCGTATGATGGCTCTGATTCTGAAAATCATTTGTCTGCGAATGCCAATTTATTTCACCTAAAAAAAAACATTCTACCATCAGCCAAATCACACGTCTGCTGATGTGTGTAGTGCTGCAGGGGTCGAGATTCACAACAACTTAGTATGCATTACAGTTACCAAGGCTTCTGCAGGTTTCAACAAGTTAAAATTTAAGACTTTTTAAGACCATTATGAATGCAGTTTAAGACCTATTTCACATCCTTACTGGCAAACGAAGTATGAAGTATGAAGGATATGTAGGAAAAGCGCTAACCTTGGTTAGTCCACTAACTGGGCTCACTCCGATATATTCTGACTGGACTGCACAGTTTGCATGAGTGGTTATTGGTTCCTTTTTTGTAACAGCGTGATCAATGAAATATTGATCAAAAAACACATTGAAAAGCGAGAAGTTTAGAACTTTATAAAAGTATTTTATATAAAACAATTTTTAAGACTTGTCAAAATCGTATTGAAGACATTTGACGGACTCTGTTACAGTACTGAGGTGTGTCACAATACTGTGGAACACTACGTTTAAACATACGGATTTGCCCTCCTCTGTATTCTAAGTAATATAGAAATGGAAGATAATGGAAATAGAGACTCACCCCATGTCTGCCAGGAACTCCTGCAGTTTTTTTTGCCCATTTATAGACCAGAGTTTAAAACTGCAGGAGGTGTAGCAGGAGTTACAGATGCTCTCATACAGTGACCAGTGCTGGTACAAAGCCAATCTCAAGCTAACAGACTAGGTTAAGGGATTGTTCACACTAACAAAATGAGCATTCGGTACTTCTATTTTTAAAACAAAAACAAAACAAACCCCACAGTTTCGGCAGGATACTCGTATTCAAAAGTGATCCTCATGCAGTCGATAGAGACAGAGTTCTTTTCATCCTCGTTGCGATGGTTATGGCGGGACACATGCCTCTGTAGAGTAGCGATGTCGGTTACATACTTAATACTGAAAAAGGAAGTAGATTGTAGAGTTAGATTTTATTATTTTCAGTTAAGTCAGAGCTTCTCAACCTTTTGTAATTAAAGCCACCCCCCCAAAGCCTCCCCCATCATGTGGCATGCCCCCCATCTATATATAATCAGTTTTTGATAGATATTTTCTATTTTGTACTTTTTTAAATTACTTTTCATAACTTTTATTTTTTGTTTTAAATAACTTTTATAAAACTATATAACGGACAGGTGTGGAACATGAATGATCAAAAATGTTTCTGAATCTATATAATTACTTTGAACAAGAGAACTAGGCTGTAATAACGTGTACTATTTTAGATGTAAAACATGTTGCGTTACATTAGTCTTGCGTTCTAAAATCATTCACATATGAATGATGTAAATTGGAGTACCCAAATAATGCCCCGTCTGTGTTTTTTTTTCTTGAAAACAACGTGCGCCCCTCATCTCTCTTCGATTCAGGTGCATTGAACATGAGTACAGCTAAAAGGTCTCATTTACCAACAAACTTCAATGTGAAAACCATGCAACACTATTTCATGAAATTGCAATTCTGCCAATTCAGGTTGGCACAAAAAAGGTAGAGGAAAGGGAAAAAAAATAAAAAATAAATAAAATAATAATAATAAAAAACCATCACTATAATTTTGGAAAAAGCCACAGTGAACTCAAGCATTTTTGGCCAAAACAATATCCAAAAAAAAAAAAAAAAACTGAAATGCTATACGGACTGAAGACGGTGCACTATGAAAGGCCATTGCTAAAAACTCCGAGATATACCTACTGTGTGATTTTTTCATGAACCCACTGATCAGTCAGACCAATGACGCTCCACCTGTCAAGCACATTGAAAATGTATATATCTAGAATAATGGTGTGTATTTATGTACATGTATTCTATTTGTTAAAAAGAAAAAGAAAAAAAAAGCAATAATACCACAACATGTCTCTGGTGTCTTTGGTCATAACCCAGGCCAGCTCAAACATAACCATTGCAGCCTGTACAAAATCAATACAGTGATTAAGGATGCTGCACTAAACCCAATCAATAATAAATCACTAATAATAGTCAGATAACATGAATAACAAAACCACATTACACAGAATACTTACTGAAGTGCCATGGTACTCATACTGCTCATAGTCGAACAGGATATCCCTCCTGAACACACATGCGCATTTACATTCTAAGCATATTGACTTGAGCACGCTAAACGAACTGATGAAACTAGTAATTCTTTACTCAGTATGACTGACCTTCGGGCCTCCCACTCTCTCCTCGCTCGCTGCCTCTCGATTCTCCTCTCCAATGCCCCCTGAGAAATGTTAAAACATCAGTCCAAATCAAAAACAAACACCACATTTTCCCCAGGCATTAGAAGGTAAAGGAGAAATCCTACCTCATCAAAACGCCGCCGTTTCCCAGATGGCTCTGAGCCACCATCACTCTTGTTCCCAGAATCCTCTCCATCGCTGTCTTCATCATCACAGAAAATGTCATCATAGGAGGGCACACCAAGGTCATCATCTTGTTTAATTAGCAGTTTGATCTGAAATAGCAGAATTTTATTTATTTATTTACACATCCCCACAAACATTTGGTATAAACAAATTATGGCTAAAAACCATCATGTCAAAACACTTGTGTGCTATTTGGCACAGATTGAAAATCATAAAAATCTAAAAAGTTTTTTCTTACAGAACCATCATGATGTCTGCTGTGGTTCCGAATTCGCTCTAATTATTATTTTTTTTAGCCAGTCAAGCATAATGATGCCATTTTAAGACAAATGACTATCATTTTAAGTAGGTGTGAATATATGAAATGCATATATAAAAGGTTGAATGTCATTAGTTCACTCAATATATACATTTCATGTGAAAAAAATAAGTACATGGAAATTGTTGGCTTTTTTGACATTGTCAAAGAAGATCAAATGTTTGGTTGTTCCACAGTGCCTACTAATAAAGGTGATACACTATCAAATAACACAAAATTTACATTTTGTAGTAATTTTCACAATTTAAATGAACAAAACAGGTCACATGGAAAAAGTAAGTACACCCCTACATTTATCACACCATCAAATCCATAAAATTAGAATCAGGTGTTCAAGATTGGGAGCCAGTGATTAAAACCTGCTTAGGGCACTCCGTCTTATTTATACCCATCTTATATCTAGTATCCAGTGTTCTCTGTTATTGAGGTATGTGTCATTATGCCAAGATCTAAAGAGTTCTGTAAAGCCTTAAAAAAGGTTGTGGATGCCTATGAGTCTGGCAAGGGATTTAAAAAGAGCTCCAAATGATCTGAAATACATTATTCCACTGGAAGGAAAATCATCTACAAGTGGTGTGGATTTCAAAACAGTCAATTTATCCAGGACAGGCCATCCCAGCAAATTCAGCGCAAGAGCAGACCGTCTGATCCAAAAAGAAGTCTCCAAGGACCCCCAAATTTCATCACAGGATCTACTAGTAAGTCTTGCAACTGCTGGTGCTAAAGTGCATGCTTCTTCAAGAAAAATGCACAAATTTGACCTGCATGGGAGGCGTGCCAAGAAAAAGCCTTTGTAAGACTAGTTTGCTAATGAGTATATAGGCAAAGACCAGGCCTTGTGGAATAATGTGCTCTGCACAGACGAATCAAAGAGTGTTGTTTGGCTACAGTAACAGCAGACATGTTTGGTACTAAGAAAAGACAGCTTATTAGGAGATACCAACTGTGAAGCACAGCTGTTGGAATGTTATGGTTTGGGGTTGTTTTGCTGCCTCAGGGACCGGACAGCTTTCATTCACTGACTCAACTATGAATTCTGCATCATATCAAAGAGTGCTTGAAGATCATGTGAGGCCATCTGTCCAAAAGTTGAACTGAAAGTGGACCTTTAAACAGGATAATGATCCTAAGCACACTAAAATCCACCAAGGAATGGCTCAAAAAGAAGAAATTGAGGTTTACGGAATGGCCGAGTTAAAGCCTGGATTGAAATCCCATTGAAATGTTGTGGGGGATTTGAAATTGGCAGTACATGCAAAACAAAAAATCCTCAAACATCTTGCAAATGAAAGAATATTGGAATGGAGGAGTGGTCAAAAATTCCATCAAGCCTATGTCGGAGATTGGTGGAGAATTATGCAAACAGCTACAAGACGTTATTTCAGCTAAAGGGGGCAATACCATCTTCTGAGACCAAGGGCGTACATACTTTTTCCACAGACGCATCACATTTATTGATATTTCAGTTGAATAAATGATCGAAAAAGCTCATTTTCAAAAACTGGTTTTGTTCAAGTATATCAACGTCATTAATCGGCACGGTTTTAAAGATGATCAGATATTTGCTTGTGCAAATATGTCACAAAAGCCGACAATTTCCATGAACTGTACTTATTTTCCCACATGACTGTGAAACCCAAGCACTTTCCAGTTTGTTTAAGATTAAGCACAGGTTATACTTTGTAACATAACTTTGGAAAGCAAGACTTCCATCTTCCTCATCTGTACAAACCCTGTAATGAAGGTGGGGATGCAGTCCTACCTGTGTGTCGTTGTAAACGTTCACCACATCAACAGGCCTGTGTGTATCACAGATGAAGAACACGGAATCTTCTTCAGGCTGGAGTGTCTCCAACAGGTCCACATTCGCCCCACAATTCATCAGGACAAAATATCGGTACTGCAAGTTTAAAAACAGAATCAGAATACACACATGGCTTTACCTATACTTTTACTAATATACAACTCATCACACAATCAGTTCTATGAGAATATAGCAGAGTAAAAAACTCCTACATGTGAACATTACCTGTCCCTTATGTTCTAGAAAGGCTGTACCGAGGTCCTGCCATCCTGTCACAGGAACCAGTGTGTACTGCACCTGATCACAGTGGAACAAAGCCTGAACAGAAAGAGCAGAGGTTAATAAAGCTGCAGGCTTTACACACACCACGCAGTGAAACTGCGGTAAAAACAACCGACCTGTAGGATTTTACACGCACACAGCGCGTCAATGTCCGGCGACACGAGCAGAGCCACTCTCTACAAAAGCAAAGAGCGAGTAATGATGAACCGAATCAACACACTATGTAAATAAGTCCCTAAAACACACCGTGCACTCACCTGATTTACCACAACATCATAAAATTCTTTTCTAATGTCTGTCACAAACATCTTAAATAACCAGCATAAACTCTTCAACACGCACAAAACGACCAACCCTTCCACGACCACAATATCAATTTCAATTCAAACACTTCCGCAGTGTTGAAAATCTGGCGCCAAATTCGTTTGTGAGCGAGTGGGCGGAGCTTACAGCACCATCCAATAGAATCAGAGCGACAGCTAAACGTCTCTGGCGTGCAACGGTCTACACATAAAAGCCTACACGGGTGCAAAAATCTTAATAATTATTTATGTTTTTCCACATCTCGTGTAACAAAATTAATCAACGTTAAAAATAACTTATTGAGAATCGTACTGGCCTTGGATTCTTATTTTGAAGCACTTCCGTCAAACGTGCTTTATTGCTTTGATTCGCTAGCCGCATGGAGTAAGAGGAATTTGATTGGCCCGTGGGTTTGTTGGGGGTATGCGTCACATCCTCCTTGACTGTGTACGTCTCTATGAAGGGAAAGTGCTTGTATTATCCTAGCTCGCTTTCGTGAAATATATATACATATATATATATATTTTTTGTATGTGAAACTGTATACGAATAACAAGACACCATGGTGGGTAGTCACAGTCGAGTGATAAGTCTAACGCGCTTGAGATTCTGTTCAACGAAGTCATTTCTACACTGAAACGAAGCTAAGCTAGCTTAACTAAGCTAAGAGAGCTAACGCGAGCGAGCACAACAGCAGGCTGCTGAAAGCTGCACTGTCAGCGTTGTGTTAAAGGGGGGTTGAGTGTGGTTCGAACATAGTGTGGACTGAATGTGTGTATTAGAGTAGATTATAGTACTGTGTAGTATTTACAGCGTAACATGAGCAGAACTACTGGGCCCGAGAACAATGTGCAGCATGTATTAATGCTAGATGTTCTATTTCCAGTTCTCTTTCAACATGTTTGATCACCCGATCCCGCGGGCCTTTCACAACCGCTTCTCCACTCAGTACCGCTGTTACTCTGTGTCAATGCTGGCCGGGCCCAACGACCGATCCGACGTCGAGAAAGGCGGAAAAAGTATCTGAAAGACCTCACTATGATTGTAGTTTTTACGTCAATAACTTATTTCATACTAGTGAATCACGACATGATGTTGTTTTTCTACATGTTGGCTTTTCCTGTGTGTGTGTGTGTAATTAGGCTTATTGTGCTGACTATTGTATTGATCTAGTAGTCAAGGGCGTAACCATGTTATGGACATGGGGGGGGTCCAAGCGCTAAACCCATCCCCCCCCCTCCCGCGCAGCCAAACTTCCAAAATTTGATACTGAAATTTTGTATATGTAGAACATAGTTTTAGGATGACAGTTACTGTTTGAAATCACGTGGTTTCTGAGTGATTGAAGCTCCCACAGCATGGGGAAACTGCTAAAATACATCACCGAGTATGGGCCAAACCAAGTGTACAATTGGAGATAGGGGGGCATATATATTTTCCGTAACAAACGTGAATATATTTAAAAAAGAATATAAATAAATAGAATAGACGAAGAAAAGACAGATCCGTTGGCAGGGAAATTTAATACGGAACATATAGAGAATATTTTCTCCTGTATATTGGGGGGGACAGATTGGTATTTCCTCAAAGAGTGCGTGGTTACGCCCATGCTAGTAGTGTAGAACTGTAGTGAAGTTTCTACTTGAGGCTCAAAAGGTACATCTATTTATCCATGTGTATCAATATATTCACAATACTGTGCAAAAGGTTAGGCACCCCATTGTTTTTAGTACAAACTTTGTTATAGATGTTTTATTTTGTGACGTCTGTTATCGAGTCAGTACAAAAACATTTTAGATTTCCAAACATTAGATTTCCTGCACAGAATGAAATGTTACAGAAAAAAATCTTTGTATGTTAGTAAAGAAAGCAGCATATTAAGTGTAAGAGACGCTTTTCAGATAAAACATAATGAAGGCTGCTGGGTTTTGCTGCAAAAATATAAGAAGCACGCGCGACAGTCAAAATCTCCAGAAGAACCGTGGCTGGTTCTGAAAGATGCTCAATAAAACTTGCAGCTCATTTACTTATAAAACTGCACTAATTGTACTGGAGATTAGGTTTTTTGTCACACCAAATATTGACTTTGTTTATTTTTTTTAATGTAGAAACATATAATTTCATTATTTTGAAGGCATCTTTGCTCTACAGCATTTCCTTACATGTGCCTAAAACTTTTGCACAGTACTGTATATACTAAGTCCCTTCTTTCTCTTTTCCCAGTTATCATGCCCCCATCAGCACTGGACCAGCTAAGTGAGTACATAAATTATATCTTTTTTTTCCAGAATGTTACTGATATCCAGGCCCAGTGCATAATGTTCTACCTCATTGGGAAGAAACTCAACTGTGGTGGCATTTGGCACAAATCATCCAGCAGTCAATCACACATAAAACCCCAGTATACACAAATATAGTTCTGGTACTTGTGCACTTTGAACACTTGATAAGTATTCTTCTCACTGTTAATGAGATTTGGGTCCAGGAGGCAGGTTCAGTCTAGAGAGAGGGGACAGTGTTAGCTTGGTGAATAAAGGTGATAAGAAGGTCATGAGTTCAAGCCCCAGCAATGCCAAGCTACCACTGTTGGGTCTTTGGGCAAGGCTCTTAACCCTCAAATGCTCAGTTGCAGTTGTATAAATGAGATAAATGTAAGTCGTGCTGGATAAGAGCGTCTGCCAAATGCTGTAAATGTAATGTAGAGAGGACAGACACACTCCTCAGCCATTCATTGTGCTTACAGATCTTGATAACATAACATAATAATTTAATAATTGATCAATTTGTATAGCGCTTTTTACAATGGTACATTGTCTCAAAGCAGCTTTACAGAAATATCATTTTTACATTTACAAGCGACTTACAAATGAGAGCACACTCACACACCAATGGTAGCAGAGCTGCCATGCAAGGTGCTAGCTTGCCATTGGGGGCAACTTAGGGTTCAGTGTCTTGCCCAAGGACACTTCGGCATGGGATCACCCGGGCCGGGATTCGAACCGCCAACCCCACGGTTAGTGGATTAGTGGACAACCCGCTCTACCGACTGAGCCACAGCCGCCCAATGTAATCACATAGTAGAATATTCTCTGTAAAATCTTCCCTCTGGGATGCTTCTATGTACATTCTAATCATGGTACATATTACTTTTTAATCATATGATACATAATTGATGGAAGCTGTTTTGTGTCTGTTTTAAAACAGGCAGACTTAATATCACATACCCTATGCTGTTCAAACTGACCAATAAGAACTCGGACAGAATGACCCACTGTGGTGTTTTGGAGTTTGTTGCTGATGAAGGGATCTGTTACCTGCCACACTGGGTAAGAGGCTGGAATTCAAATAATCAGCTGTTGTTGTTGTTATTTGACCTGAAGTAATGGAATATTTATTATATTATGATTTTGTTTTTTTTTTCTTTTCTTTTTTTTAAAGATAAATGTATATTCCAATAATCTTTGTATGGTCTTCCCACAGATGATGCAGAACCTCTTATTGGAAGAAGGAGGTTTGGTCCAGGTTGAAAGTGTCAATCTCATGGTGGCAACATACTCTAAATTTCAGCCTCAGAGTCCAGACTTCTTGGACATCACAAACCCCAAAGCTGTGTAAGCTGCATGGGTTAGCGTTGTTAGCATTTATTGTCAGGCCAGTGGTAGAGAAAGCCTCACTGATCTAGTCAAATATAATGAGATGCTATGCTTTTTGTTTTCTAGACTAGAAAATGCTTTGAGAAATTTTGCCTGCTTGACTACTGGTGATGTCATTGCCATCAACTATAATGAAAAGGTAGGTGAATGCATAACACGCGATACACACGTTTTGGTTTCATTCAGCAAAAGATGCAAACTATGAAACGGTGAATTTTGTTTATTTCAGATCTATGAGCTGCGTGTCATGGAGACCAAACCGGACAAAGCAGTGTCCATAATTGAATGTGATATGAATGTAAGGCTGCTGCACTGCTGTTTAGTTTTTAGGCATAGAAGACAATACAAGTACATATAAGCTATGATCATTTAATCTACATGTTCTCTTTTTTTCTAATTTTTTAATGCAGTATATTTTTAATATATGTATATATACATTGAACTTCCCCCGGGGATCAATAAAGTATCTATCTAAACATGTGTGTATGTGTGTGTGTGTGTGTGTATATAATTATGTATTTATTTTTTTAGGTTGACTTTGATGCTCCACTTGGTTATAAAGAACCAGAGAGACCCACACAGCATCATGAGGAACCAGTGGTATGTTTTCATAATTTTATTATTCATCATTTTAACAGTGACCATTTTTCCAAACTAAATCGAACCTGTTTGCCTGTTAGGATGAGGAGACAGACCCCAGTAATTATGACATGGATATTGGATTCAGAGTAAGCAGAACATAGCACTGTCACTATATTCTTACAAGCCAATATAGAAGTACTTAGTCAATTCTTATTAAGTTGTGGTTTTAGAAATCATGACAGTGTCTGTGCTATGTGTCATTCTGCCCAGGCTTTCACAGGCTCTGGGAATCGCCTTGATGGAAAGAAGAAAGGCATTGAGCCAAGTCCTTTTCCCATTGTTCCTGGTGACATGAAACGGTAAGATCAGACCACTTTCTCTCATACAGTCAAATGAAAAAATAATTACACAGAGTACAACGCACACCATCTTTGAAACAGTGCCTATTAATGAAGTTGATATACTTGAAGAAAACCACAAGGAAAGTTAGCTTTTTAAATCATTTATTCAACAGAAATAAGAATAGATGTGATATTCTTCTGTGGAAGAAGTAAGTACGAGCTTGGCTTCACAAGCTTCTTTTAGCAGAAATAACTTCTTGTAGCTGTTTGCATAATTCTCCACCAATCTCTGACATTGCTGGAATTTTTGACCACTCTTCCATGCAATATTCTTTCAGTTGAAAGTTATTTGAGGGTTTTCAGGCATGTACTACCCATTTCAAATCCCCCACAACATTTCAATGGGATTCAAATCCAGCTTTGACTCGGCCGTTCCATAAACCTCCATTTCTTCTTTTTGAGCCATTTCTTTGGTGGATTTGCAAGTGTGCTTAGGATTATTATCTTGTTGAAAGGTCCACTTTCAGTTCAACTTTAACTTTTGTACAGATGGCCTCACATTATCTTCAAGCACTCTTTGATATGATGCAGAATTCATAGTTGAATCAATGAATGCAAGCTGTCCTGTCCCTGAGGCAGTGAAGCAACCCCAAACCGTAACATTTCCACCACGGTGCTTCACAGTTGGTATGAGGTGCTTCTCCTGAAAAGCTGTCTTTGGTCTGCGCCAAACCTGTCTGCTGTTACTGTGGCCAAACAACTCTATCTTTGATTCATCTGTCCAGAGAACATTATTCCAAAAGGCTTGGTCTTTACCTATATGATTATTGGCAAACTGTAGTCTTACAAAGGCTTTTTCCTGGAACGCTTCCCATGCAGGTCAAATTTGTGCATTCTCTTTCTTGTAGAAATATGCACTTTGATACCAACAGTTGCAAAACTTACAAGCAGATCATGTGATTAAATTTTGGGGTTTTTGGAGACTTCGTTTTTAACCAGACAGTCTGCTCTTGGGCTGAATTTGCTAATCTAATTTGAAATCTGCACCATTTGTAGATGATTTTCCTTACAGTGACATGATGTATTTTAAATAATTTAGAGATCTTTTTAAATCCCTTGCCAGACTCAAATGCATCCACAGCCTTTTTTAAGGCCTTACAGACCTCTTTAGATCTTGGCATGATAAAACCACACACCTCCATAGCAAAGTGAAGACCAGACACTAGGTATGAGAGGGGTATGAATAAGACAGGTTCCACCTGCACTCCCTAAACAGCTTCTAATCACTGGCAACCAATCTTGAACACCTGATTCTAATGTTCTGGATTTGAAGGTGTGATAAATGTAGGGGTGTACTTTACTTTATTAATAGGCATTGTTTCAATGAGTATCAATAACAACAAAACCAACAATTTCCATGGAGTGTACATATTTTTTCACATGACTGTATGTCCATTCTAACTAGTGTCTTAGGACTTTTCATAAAACCTTTCTAACTATTTAACAGGGGTATTCCGAACTATGAGTTCAAGGTTGGGAAGCTCACTTTCATCAGAAACTCCAGACCACAGCCTCGGAAAACAGACGAGGTACTGTAAATGACACAATTGATTACACTCATCACAATCATCTGTTCACACCATAGACTTTTCTAAATGTGAAAAGATTACTAGTTCAATAAATCTGTAAAATAGAAGGTCAAATATGCTTGTCAAATAGTTTTACTGTCACTGATTTTGTTCTTTGTGTGCAGGATGACTCTTCCAGTAACTTCATTGCATTCTCAGGAGAAGGCCAGTCCTTGCGCAAGAAGGGCAGGAAACCATGATTAAACCACAAGTTTACCAGAAGCAAATAATAAAAG
The DNA here is from genome assembly GCA_022414735.1 of Noturus placidus. Lineage (NCBI taxonomy): Eukaryota > Metazoa > Chordata > Actinopteri > Siluriformes > Ictaluridae > Noturus > Noturus placidus. Next base: position 48,587 of record JAFFST010052779.1, read on the forward strand.
AATCTACAAACTACTCCTAATGTATTCTGATTTTAAGAATAGAACGGTCAAATGTACTGAGAATCCATGTTTTTGCCACAGGCTATGAAGCATTATTACATCAGTTACAGGTGTAAATCCAATAATCATGTATTATTTTTTAATGAATTTATATATGTAAAGTTAACATCAATTGAATAAAGAAGACCCAATGAGGCTACATTTGAGCCACTGCTGCTGGTTGATCTCTTTTTTTTATTCTATACAATTTATTAATTAGATTCATAGGCCTAAAGTAAATACATATTAATTTTTTCATTATATCTGAAGCTTGATGCCAGATGCTCAATACACTTCTCTATGGATGTGCCTTCCCTCATGCCTATTTGTTATGACTATGTATACCATGAGGCCATTATAGTACCTTGAAAATAACTGATTTAATACTGCTTCATTAAAATGGTTATTGTTTATCACATTTTTCAACCCCAATTCCAAAAAAAGTTGGTATGCTGTGTAAAATGTAAATAAATGTAAATAAAAACAATGCAATGATTTGCAAATCTCATGTTATTCGCAAATGGAACACATTAAACATATCGGATGTTTAAACTGAGGAAATGTACCTTTTTTACAGAAAAAAAAGATCATTTTTAATTTCATGGCGCCAACAGAATCAGGCCTGTTTTTAATGCAGTGCCGCCTGAAGATCAAAGGCATGCAACATTGATTTTCACCCTTGTCCCCGCACAGAGATTTATCAAGATTCTCAGAATCGTTTGATAGTATGTACTGTAGATGAGATATTCAGTCTTCGCAATTTTACATTGAGGAATATTATTCTGAAATTCTTCAACAAAGTGTAGATGCAGTGTTTAGCAGATTGGTGAACCCCTGCCCATCTTTACTTCTGGAAGACTCTGTCTCTCCAAGATACTTTTATTATTATTTTTTTTTTTATACCCAATTATGTTACTGACCTGTTGCCAATTAACCTCCAGCTGTTTCTTTTTAGTAACACTTACTTTTCCAGCCTATTGCTGCACCGTCCCAAGTTTTTTGAGACATGTTGTGGCCATTAAACTCAAAATTACCTCTTCTTTCTTAAAATGGTACATTCCTCAGTTTAAACATTTGATATGTTTTCTATGTTCTATTGTTAATAACATGGGTTTATGAGATTTGCAAATCATTGCATTCTGGTGTTTTTTTTTTTTTTATACATTTTACACAGCGTCTCAACTTTTTTGGAATTGGGGTTATAAATACTATAATACATAATCAATATATCGGACTTTAACTGGTATGTTAAGGGATATTTGGAGTTATGGTGTTGGACACATTCAAATTTGTCCAAGTTGTTTATATTATGGTGAGTGGTTATGTATTATTTTGTCAAAATATTGTATAAAAGGAAATAATGATGAAGTGATTAATTAGTCTGTTTAGTTTTTCAGGAGAGGTGTTCTACAACATATAGATGCTCTGGTGAGAAGATATAGCCAATTCTCCATCAAACAATAGTCACTCCTTGCATCATTTCATTTATTTTTCATACAGAAATGTTAATACATTTATACAGTTGTAACAATGTTTCAAGCACTTCTGCTGATAATCATAGATAATGTTAAGTATAAATTTTGGACAGAACCTTGAATAAAACAGGTTTATACCTGCGACATTACTGGTCAAAAGATTTGCACATAAATGCCTGAGGCTTTTTATGATGATATATAAGAACATACAGATACAATACTTTAATATTTGTGTATATTCTGTGTATATATTGAGATTTTACAAAGGGTTTACATCCTTGAAGTTCTTAATAAAAATGATGGCTATTTGAGGACCAGAGTATTTAGGGATAATCTTTAGTCTTCAGAAACAAAGCCTTACAATATTTTCTTGTGTAATATTAAAAATGTTGAACTTCCAGTCGTTGTTCTCACTGACCACCACAGCAAGAATGCAATACACATTTGTAAAAACATTATACATGAAATGAGCGGGGAAGAAAAACGATGTGACAGTCCTGCTGCTGCATCTGCATCACTGTAAAATAAGCCCAAAAAGCAGACCCTAAAAAGACAAATTCTAACAATTCAGAAAAGCAAACACACATACCTACATGTTGCTGTTAAATCTGAGTGCTTTTTGAAGCCAGTGCAGAGCTCACAGAGAACATTCCCTCTCCATGTTAAACATCTGAATGGTAGTTCCAAATAGCAATTTCTCCATTGTCACTGCATGTGGCCAGCAAACCTGCTTCCTTTGGATTCCAGGCCACACAGTTAACATCTTGGCTATGGGCTTTAGGCATATGAGCAGATACAAAAAACACAGGCTGCTCAGGATCACAGACGGCTTCCTCCTTAAAAACACGAACTCCATCATCTCCACAAGCTGTAGCCAGGGCACCAGTCAGACGACACCTTAAAAATAAATTTTAAAACATAAGCAAAGTATTCTGTTAAATTTATTCAGTGGATAGACTTTTGTACAACATGTGAGGCAGAATACAATTTAAGCACACAAAAAATATAATTAAAAGGGGTGATTTGTGGGGGTATGAAATATTCAGCAGGGGTAGAAAATCAGCCTGGTGCCCACACAAACAGATTTCTTATCAGGATTTTTTTTTTTTTTTGGTAGTTGCCCAGTGAACAAGTGCGTCTGACTACTAGAAAAAAGCCCAGTCTTTTTTGTATGCATGTTTTAACATAATGCACTTCACAGTGCTGTGATGCACATCGATGCTGTAACTACAGTGCAATCTTTGCTCTTGATGCACTACAAACATTAGCTGAGGCGTGATCTGGTTGATGGTAGAACATTTTTGTCTAGATGGATTAATTAACACTCACACACGCATGTTAGGATCATCTTTTCATAATCAGGAACATTCATGTATGTGGAATCACTGACAAAAATTAGCAAAATAAAGCCCAGCTGAAATGGGTCATGTACAGTGGACTCCACTACTATTGGCATCCTTGGTAAATAGGAGCAAAGAAGGCTGAGGAAATTGTCTTTATTGTTTAACCTTCTGATCAAAAAATTCACAAAAATACTCTGCTCTCAAGGACATCAAAGAATTACAAACAACACAGGTTTATCAAAAAAAAAAAAAAAAAAAAAAAACTTTGTTAAATATGTGCAACAATTATTGGCACCCCTTTGGACCTGGATATTTTGTTAGGCTACATGGCATCATGGACTATCAAATATCAACAGATATTAAATGAAAACCGGGGCACATATTAAATAACAGATATTAAATGAAAACCACCTCACACCTCCAGGGTCAGAGGTTTGATTCCCACCATAACCATGTGTGTGTGGAGTTTGCATGTTCTCCCTGTGCTGCGCGGGTTTCATCTGGGTACTTCAGTTCTCTCCCCCAGTTCATGGTAGGCCGATTGGCATGTCCAAAGTGTCCGTAGTGTATGAATGGGTGTGTGAGTGTGTATGTGATTGTGCCCTTCGATGGATTGGCACCCTATCCAGGGTGTACCCCGCCTTGTACCCCATGCTCCCTGGGATAGGCTCCAGGTTCCCAGTGACCCTGAAGGAAGGATAAGCAGTATAGAAGATGGATGGATTAAATGAAAACCTGACTGCCTCTGCCAGAAAGCTTAAAATGGATTGTGGTCGGATCTTCCAAAACATACATCAAAATCAATACAAAAATGCTTTACTGACAACAAAATCAAGGTCCTGCCATGGCCATCCCAGTCCCCTGACTTGAAACCCATAGAAAACCTTGGAGGTGAACTGAAGAGGAGAGTCCACCATCAGGGACCTTGAAATTTTTAGGATCTGGAGAGATTCCGTTTCGAGGGTTGGTCGCAGATCCCTTGCCATGTATCAGGCATTACAGGAGAAGACTCAGGGTTGTTATCTTGGCAAAGGGAGGTAGCACAAAGTATTGACTTAACAGGGTGCCAATCATTGTTGCACACATATCTAACAATTTTTTTTTATAAACCTGTGTTTTATTTGCAACCATAAGTGCGGAGTATTTTTGTGAATTTTCTTTGCTCATATTTACAAAGGGTGCCAATATTAGTGGAAGGCACTGTAACTCTCCTGTAAGCATGTGGTCATCTCATGTTTAAATAAAAGAAAAGAAAAAAAGACTTTAGTCAGACTCAAATAATATATTTAACGTTTGTTTGGAGGACAGAACATCAAATCTTACAGCCACTGCTTTATTTTTGCTGAGAGTGCAGACATGATCATATCATATATACTCCTTTGTTTCTCTTCATCCATGTTATTGCACTTAACATGCTGAAAATACTTTCAAACATTACATTAGCTACTACCCTTTTGTAGCCTAGTCAACAAGGTCTCCTCAAACAAAACATAGGACTGGGAAGCACAGTGGAGCTGCCACTTGCCTGCTGGACTAGATAATGCATTTATACACCTCTGCTTAGTGTTAAAACTCAGAGCCCACAAATTATCGCCAAGTGCACACAGGCAGACGTGAGCTTGTCACCCGGTTTAATTTGAATGGTCTTTGATTTATGAAATAAAGACAATTCAGAAATATTTGATCTACTCTTTGTCTTCATCTATATCATCATCATCATCATCATCAGACACACATGTACGACCTTTACCTCTTCACTTTAAAATATGTGGGGGTTTTTCTTGGTACAAATAATGTCATGACAACTCATGACACAAAGGACAGTGCAGTAATGTTTGGTGAAACTCCCTTGTATATGTTTACCATAATAACTGGATGTTTTATTTATCACCCACTAAATATTTCAAATAAGAATACTGTGAAAATATTAAGCCAAGATGTAAAGAATTCTTGTAAAAATAAATTCTATACATTCTGGTGTTTGTGGTGTTCTTAAAATGGCTGACGTTCCAATAAGAGACATGACCTCTAATATTTATAACAAAATTTTAACTAACTGCCTAAAACCAATTACAAATTTGGAACAACATATAGTAACAGCTCTTGGGCAGTCACATTGGTTAAACCAAATTCTAGTAAATTCTTACCATGCGACATCATATACTGTACGACTGTGAAAGCCAGACAAGGTGCAAATACACTTCCATGAACCATCGACAGATTCATCACCTGTAGGGAGGTCACAAAAAAAGTACCTTTAAATCTAACTTAGAAAACACTTCAGAAGCTTTTGTACTTAATATATGCAATACATTTCCATGTCTTGAAGTTCTCCTTCACCTGCTGCACAATCCTTCCATATTTTTACAGTGCGGTCATCACTACAGGAAGCCAGTCGCTGTCCCTCAGGGTCAAAGGAAAGACTCCACACTGTTGACGCATGTCCCTCTAAGGTTGCTCGGCATTCCCAGTCATCATCCTCTTCTTTATAAATACACACTTTGTTGTCATAACTGGCTGAAGCGAGTAGCTGTAAAAAATAAAATAAAATAAACAAATAAAAACTATTACATAGACATGCTCTAAAATAGAGCGTACACTGCAGGTGATAGCAGAACTGTATTTGCAAACTTTAAACAAAGAAAATCATACCTCTTGTGTGGGATGCCAAACTACATGTTTCACATCCTGTGTGTGAGAATTTACGACACTCACACACTCATACTCATCCTCCTCGTCCACTGAAGAGAAACAAAAGGCAGTTGATATGAAGCTACACATTTTACCCCTGTGTCAGTATATGCACTGGTGAGATGGATGCAGTGGTTACTGCTGCCCAAGAATTTGATGGAGCATGCAAACTATGACTCTACTAAGTCTAAGGAAAACTAAGAATAATATTAGCCTGACTGCGCTGATGCCCTAAAATGGGAATGAAAAAA
>JAFFST010052779.1:63766-78267 GCA_022414735.1 Noturus placidus
GGGGGGGTTCACAGACTTGATTACGTCATCGATGTATTTGCATCTTCCCCGTGTTTAGTGTCATCACTGTCGCATTCATCATTTACTTATTTACTTACTGAAATATTTGCAAATTGCCAAAATAACAAACACACAAACAGAAATACTGACGTCACATGCACATCCTGTGGCGTATTATCAGTATTTCTGTGGTATTTTAACAAAGTACAAAATATTAGGAGATAATTCCTGACCACACATGGCAGCACCAGACCCCTTAAAAGTAAAAAAGTAAAAGTGTACATGTAAGATGATGACACCTCCATGTTAGATGACATGGAGGGGAGGGGGGTTTAAAAATGGCTGAAAATTTCATGACGTAATATATGGACGACCCCACTCCACATGTCTTAATTCAATTTGGGTTTACTTCGAGTATGACCTCAATCAGATTAAGGTAATTACAAATTGTTGTTTACATGGTAGTTTCTTAATCAGAGTATTGTCTTAATCGGATTAATAGTGGATTATTGTTGTCCGTGTAAACGCACTGCGTGTTGTTCTGTTTTATTTATTAATTTATTATTTTTTTTATTTTTTAATAAAATACACTCCAGCGAAATAGCGTATCGGAAGCAGATGACTGGAAGAGCCTATAGTCCATCTTAAATTATGAATAGAGTTCAAGTATGCTAATTAGCGCATGACGTTATGTCCACCAGCAATTTACCCCCTCTGCGAAATTTGCCCAGCTGGAGCCGGGTTGGGACCCTCGACCGGGCTCGTTACCCTCTTCTAGTTTCCTGTGAATGTGAGTATAAAGCAGCACCATCAGACAGACAGGGCCACAAGACAGCTCAGACCAACGTAGGGATGGACCCAGCTTGGGCAAGGATGGACCCAGCTGGGGCGAGGGTGGACCCAGCCAGGGCGAGGGTAGCCTCACTGGAGAAAGACATCCAGTTCCTTCAGGAAACGCATAAAAGCACACTGGAGAAGCTACACGAGGAGATTGACCACCTGAAGCGTGCTAACAAAGGTGTGAAGAATTATTTTTAGTGTAGTTCAATGTTATTCAGTATGTGGAGATTGTAAATAAGCAGCTGCACAAATTAAGGCTTACCTTGCTTATGTATGGCTCTTTTCCAGAGTTGCAGTATCGACTGATTATGGGAGCACAGCATCTTCCTCCAAGAGGTAGAATATAAACTGTATGCACAACACATCTGTTAAACTGGAAAGATCTGTGATATGATTCTCTCTGTGATGTATCCAACTCTTGTTAGAGCCTAGTCCACCGGGCTTATATGAAAAGCAGTGTCAGACTGGAGTTGTCTGGTAATATCCTGCACCCACTCCACCTATTTTACATAGGAAACATTCACAAAATGACCAGAACCAGTACATTAATCTTTACTGCTTTGATCTGCTTAAGCTCTGAAGAGAAGCCAGAGACAGTATGTCATGGTGTAGAACGTAATATGGCCAGCATTATATCTCTGCTTCCTCTGAGGATCCAAGATGGTTCATCCCATCCTCCACACACTCCTACCCTGCAGGAGTGTGAGGCCATGATTGGGCAGCTCTATAACGCCAACACTTTGCAGTGTCAGGAGGTGAGGAATCTGTGAACTATACAGACCTATGCTAATTTTTAAATTCTCATTTCATTATTATTGGCTAAACGTTTATCTTAATTTAGGATGTACTATTTATTCAAACATATGCAACACTAAACTGCATCCATCTGATTTCTTTTGTTTTTGTGTATCTCATACTAAATAGTTTTATATCTTCACATGAAATACAACAAGGCACCCTGAGTAAACACACAATACGGTTTAAATTAATTAATTTACTTTTACTTTTTAATATTATCCAGCAGCTATCACCCATGTGAAAAACTAATTGCCCCCTTAAACTTAAAATCTGGTTGTGCCACCTTTAGCAGAAATAACTGCAACCAAATGCTTCCGATAACTGGATATCAGTCTTTCACTTCTAGGATTAGGATTTACTCCTGTGCTTTGGATCATTGTCTTGCTGTATAAGGATTTTCTGGTAGAGAGCAGAATTCATGTTTCTCGCAATTATTGCAAGTTGCCCAGGTCCTGAAGCAGTACAGCATCCCCACACCATCACATGGCCACCACCATGCTTTACTGTAGGCATGATGTTTGTTTTGGAAGGTCGGCCACTTCTGGGAAGGTTCGCTATTGTGCAAAATTTCTCTGTTTGGGATAATGATTCTCACTGTGGTCTTTTGGAGTCCCAGAGCCTTTGAAATAGCTATGTAACCCTTCCCAGACTGATGTATTGCAATCATCTTCTTCCTCATCATTTCTGGAATTTCTTTCAATTTTGGCATAGTGTGTTACAGAGTAAGACCTTTTTAATCAACTTCATGTTGTTTGAAAAGTTCTATTTAAGTGTTGATTTGAGGGTTTGCAGTAATCAGGCCTGGTTGCTTCTAGTCCAGCTGAACCTCATTATGAATGCAGTTTCATAGATTTGGGGAATTATTAACTATGAGGGCAAATACATTTTCACACATGGCCAGTTGGTATTAGATAACTTTTTTTGCTTCGATGAATGACATCAAATAAATGGTTGAATCACAGCATTCACGTTAGTCATCAAATGTAAATGATTTTGAGAAAAAATAATGTTGGCCAGTGAGATATTAATGTTTATCATCTAGTGCACAACATAATCGCAAAGTGAATAAAGAACAAGGATTAAAAACACTTCAGAAGCTGACCAATGATAAGTAACACAACAATACATATAAAGGCTGTATTTGTATTCTATCTCAGCTGTTGCGTGTGAAGGCTGTTCTCAGAGACCTATTAAACAGAAAGAAACTCTCACCTGAGGTCTGCAATCTAACAAAGACACATCTCGCTGACAACACAAGGTACTCTTGTCACTATGTCAAGGTACTCTCAGGTACTCAAACACATATCTTCTACTAATGTTATTTACTTCTTGCTTCCAGAAGTGGAGAGTGGACACACATTCCAAAACTATATCTTAAGGCCTTGCCAAAAATACAGTAGGTTGACTCATCTGCATCTCTTACTTATAAATAATATAGATTTATACAATACCTTGCATAAGTATTCACCCCCTTGCTTTATTCACACCACTTATCCATAAAGTCCAGATTTTTGGAGTGTTAGTGGGTATGGTTGTCCTGTGAACAGGTTCTCTAATCTGAGCTGTAAAGATCTCCAGCTCATTCAGAGTTACTCTTGGCCTCTTGGACTTTAATGGATGGCCTTTTCTAGGCAGAGTTTTGGTTGTGATTCTTTCAATATTTTAATAATGGATTTATGGGTGCTCTACAGAATGTTCAAATACTTTTAATGGGTTTTTTCGGTAAACAATTTTGCAAATGAATCCCTCCAGCACTTGTGTTATTTTGTGTAGATTCAGTTCCAGGTTGTAACACTTTAAAAATGTGGAATAGTTGAAGGGGGTGATGCAAGCTATTGTAGATTTATATATAAAGAATTGGAATGACAAGGCCAATTCTGATTTTTTTGCTATACACTGAAGACATTTGGGTTGCAGCTTAAAAGATGAATATGAGATGAAAGATCAGAATTTCAGCTTTCATTTGCTGATATTTATATGTTGATGTGTTAAACACCTTTGGTGGCAGACCACCCAATTTTTTTGTAACTTTTTCCAGAAATCTTGGAACAGACTTAATATTTGGTTGCATATTCCTTGCTTGTAATAACTGCATCAAACCGATGACCCTCTGACATCATCAAACTCTTGCATTTGTCTTTTTTTTTGCTTTTACAGGCTTGTATTGCAGCTTTCAGTTATTATTTGTTTTGGGGGTTTTCTCTATTCTTCGTGAGGTGAAATCCATGCTAAATTGGCTTAAGGTCTGGTGACTGACTTGGCCAGTCTAAAACCTTCCACTTTTTTTTAAACTGATGAATTACTCCAGGTTCCCCCACGACCCTGAAAAGGAGTAAGCGGTTGAAGATGGATGGATGGATGGATGAAGTACTTTGTTATGTTAGCAGTGTGTTTTGGGTCAATGTCTTGCTGAATGATGAAGTTCCTCCCAATTAGATTGGATGCATTTCTCTGTAAATTGGCAGACAGAATGTTTGTGTAGATTCTTGAATCAATAAAGAGTAGTGAGCCCATTCCAGAAGCAGCCATGCAAGCCCAAGCCATGACACTATCTCCACCATGCTTGATTGATATGATTGTATGTATTGGATTATGAGCAGATCCTGTCTTTCTCCACACTTTGGCCTTTCCATCACTTTGGTAGAGGTTAATCTTGGTTCCAGAACTTTTGTGGCTCATCTGTATTTCATTGCAAATTCCAATCTGAATTTCTAATTCTTACTGCGGATTGAGTGGTTTGCATCTTGTAGTATGGCCTCTGTAGTTCTGCTATTACATAAGTCTTCTTTGAACAGTGGATTGTGGTAACTTCACCCCTGCCCTGTGGAGGTTGTTGTTGTCACTGACTTGTTTTTGTGTTTTACTTCACTGCTCTTACAAAGTTTCTGTCATTAACTGTTGTGGTTTTCCTTGGCCAACCTGTTCTATGTCCACTGTGGTTTCTTCAGGACATTCTAAATTGTTGTATTGGCTATGCCCAATATTTGTGCAATAGCTCAGATTGATTTTTCATTTTTTCTGAGCTTCAAAATGGCTTACTTTCCTCCCAGAGTCAGCTCTGTGGTCTTTATGTTGGTTTATCTTTTTTAACAAATGCAGTCTTCACAGATGAAAGCTAGGGCTCAAACTAATATTAGACATTCAGAGCTGTTACTTGTTTAACCAATCAACAGGACACACATGGGCAACAAGTCATTGACCTCACTGACAAGCATACTGTAAGCTATTGTATGTCTGGGTGGGTTTTAAAAATAGCAAGGTGCCATGTTTTAAGTTGTTTAACACATGTAGCTGTAACTCCCACTAAATGAAAGCTGAAATTCTCATCTATCATGTCATATCTTGTGATCTCTAAATTTTATGTCTTCCATGTATGGCGAAAACAATAAAATTGGCCTTGCCATTCCAATACTTACTTTTGGAGGAGAAATATATACAGTATTTCACAAATTAGTATGCCCCTCACATTTTTGTAAATATTTGATTATATCTGTTCATGTGACAACACTGAAGAAATGATACTTTGCTACAATGTAAAGTAGTGAGTGCACAACTTTTATAATAGGGTTAATTTGCTGTCCCCTCAAAATAACACACAGCCATGACATTCCCACCCACAGTGCTCAGACCATACGCCGCACACTGCATCAAATTGGTCTGCATTGCTGTCGTCCCAGAAGGAAGCCTCTTCTAAAGATGATGCACAAGAAAGCCCGCAAACAGTTTGCTGAAGACAAGCAGACTAAGGACATGGATTACTGGAACCATGTCCTGTGGTCTGATGAGACCAAGATAAACTTATTTGGTTCAGATGGTGTCAAACGTGTGTTGCGGAAGCCAGGTGAGGAGTACAAAGACAAGTGTCTTGCCTACAGTCAAGCATGGTGGTGGGAGTGTCATGGTCTGGGGCTGCATGAGTGCTGCCGGCACTGGGGAGCTACAGTTCATTGAGGGAACCATGAAAGCCAACATGTACTGTGACATACTGAAGCAGAGCATGATCAGTACGCAGTATTCCAGCATGATAATGACCCCAAACACACCTCCAAGATGACCACTGCCTTACTAAAGAAGCTGAGGGTGAAGGTGATGGACTGGCCATGCATGTCTCCAGACCTAAACCCTATTGAGCATCTGAGCAGCATCCTGAAACGGAAGGTGGAGGAGCACAAGATCTCTAACATCCAGCAGCTCCATGATTTCATCATGGAGGAGTGGAAGAAGACTCCAGTGGCAACCTGTGACGCTCTGGTGAACTCCATGCCCAAGAGGGTTAAGGCAGTGCTGGAGAATAAGGGCAGCCACACAAAATATTGACACTTTGGGCCCAATTTGGAAATTTTCACTTAGGGGTGTACTCACTTTTGTTGCCAGTGGTTTAGACATTAATGTCTGTGTGTTGAGTTATTTTGAGTGGACGGTAAATGTACACTGTTACACAAGCTGTTCACTCACTACTTTACATTGTAGCAAAGTGTCATTTCTTCAGTGTTGTTACATGAAAAGATATCATCAAATATTTACACAAATGTGAGGGGTGTACTCTCTTTTGTGAGCTACTGTATAGCATACAAGACCCTGTTATGATATGTTTATTTTCCTTGCTGTAGACATCAGACCCAGTTGAGTGTGAGAGAGAAGGTTATTTTTCCTGTCATCAGACAATCCCTGAGCAGCAACCTGACAGAGAGACAGAAACGTGCCCAGGACGTGCACAAAATGCGTCTCAGAAGAGCAATCTTCTCCTAGCTATTCAAGAGTAGATATAATGAATTACAAATGTGCTTTTATTTGTAAACAAATTATGTTATATCTTTCAGAAGTTTTCTTATTTGACCTGTACATCTTCTCAGATTGTAGATAATGACAGTTGACATCAGAGTGTCAGTGCCTTAAATGCTATAATCTGTTTTGGAATACGAGATGATTGCTCTAGATATCTTGTTTTGTTTTGAGTTTTCTTTTTTCGGTTTGCCCTGTAAATTATATTAAATTACTATTGATGGCTGCTAAATCCAATTACTTATAACTGTATACCCCTAAACACAATAAACAGTTACATGGACATTTCTGAAAACATATAATAAATAATAAGTTGAATATTAGCCTACACAACTATTGCTTGTGGCAATATCAAATTAAATAAGGCAGCATGATATCTAAGGACTAAAATATACTAGGCTGTGTTATTTTCATAGGAAACCTTTAAGGTGTCGTGTGATTTGGATTTGCCAACAATATAATTTTTAAATTAAGTAAACAATAACTCAGCATGCTTTTCCAAAATTAGATTTTAGTTTAAAGTGGTGGCAGTTAAGTCCTGTTATCACAAGGCATTAGAAAACTAATAAACACCTCCTGACAGTCAAATGTAAGAATTCAACAACATTATAATATAAATAGAATGACTAAATTGTTATTATTACAACCATAAAAGCATTGATTATGGCACAAAAACAGTATAAGCTCTTTTTTTAGAATGTACACGGTATGGCCAAAAGTATGTGGATACCTGTGTTTTGAACATCCCATTCTAAAAATGTAGGCATTAATATAGATTTGGTCTCCCCTTCACTGCAATAACTCCACTCTTCTGGGAATACCTTTCACTAGATTTTGGACTGGGGCTGTGGGGATTTGCCCATTCAGCCACAAGAATGCAAGAGGTTAGGTACTGGTGTTGGATGAGAGTGCCCCGTAGTTCCAGTGAAGGGAAATTGTAATGCTACCAACTTTGTGGCTACAGTTTGCGGAAGGCCATATGGGTGTGATGGTCAGGTGTCTACATACTTTTGACCATAGTGTATTAATGTGTAAACAGATATTTTTCTTCACATATCAGCACTGTTTATCACCTGTGTCTGGTATCATTGGGCTGAATGAGTAACAACTCCTTCAATCTGACTCTTTTGAAACATTTATTCTGGTACTCTTTTCCTATTGACTTTAGACTTTTATTTGCTGTTGTAAGATTGTAATTATTTGGGTCTGGGTGTTTTACCAGTGAGGATTGGCAAGAAGACATTTACTTTCTGGTTTATGTTTTTATGGTATGTTTTTACACAAATGTGAAAATAAAACTTTCCAAGAAATAATAAGAGTATTTTAAAAATGAGCCAATCAAACATTCAGCTCACCTTTTACTGAGATATCACTCAGTAATGAACCCTTAGCCCCTTTAGCTGCCCTTTTTAGGGTGCCATGTACTTTTATATGTAATATATTGGCTTCTGATTGCAGGTGACTATCTTGAAAATTCACACAGTCAGTTGAGAGATTTCAAACTTGATTTGAGAAAACTTAATCCCTTTTAATTGAATGTGAATGTTAAAGTGAAATGTGTGACACGAGTCACACTTTGCTTGTATTTCCTCATTTGTAAGTCACTTTGGATAAAAGTGTCTGCTAAATGAATATGTAAATGTAAATATAAAGTGGAAACTTACCTTTTTCTCCTGTCTTCTCTGATGTGTAACAGATGAGATCCATACTCATTTCTCACAAGTAATACAACTGACTAACAAACTATTCAGCCTCTGTTCATAAACTACAGTAGTAACTACTAGCATAAATGTGTCACTATGGGTTCTCAAAATATCCTCGCTGTACATGCTGTAGTTTAAAAAAAGACAACATTGTCATATCCTTTGTGGAGACATTTTAGCACAGAGCAATGAGTGCAGGTATGTATACACAAGTATATTTTTGATCATTATTTTGATTAAACATGGGGAAGACATGGTTGTAACAAATTTTCCAATTCAAACATTTATCATATAAATGGAGAAATTGTCAGCACACTAGCATATTCGTGGCGGTGTTGTACTAACAATATCCTTTTGATTAAGTGCAAGTTAAAAAAAAAACAGATTTTTTAAAATTTGGCTCACATTTATATGAACATGAACAGTCTTAGAAAAGACGTTTTAATGTGTGGAGCCTGTGTGCCATTTGTTGTGTCTGCACTATTGTAACATAAAATGTATATAAAGAAAAAAACTAATGTGATTGGTACAGAAGTCATTTTTAAATCTGTTTAGCATACACTTAGGATTCATGCAGTACACAGTACTACTGTAACTAAAAGCTTCTCATCTTCAGCATTATGTTTTTCCACTGCAGTGGAATTTAGAGGAAAGACCTTATAGTCACTAAAATGTTGACATCATTCACTGATCTTTATTTACTGCTTTATCCTAGTCAGGGTCTCAATCAACTGTATGAAATGTAACACTTGGCACCAGATGTGAGAATTCACCTCAAATGGAATGCCAGTCCAATGCAGGGCACCATGACACAAACCAATCTGCCTACCTGCATGTTTTTGGACAGTGGGAGGATATTCGAGGAAACCCACAGAAACAGTACCCCGAGCTCAGGATTGAACCCAGGACACTGGTGCTGTAAGGCGGCAATGCTACCCAGTATGCCATAATGTTTGTACGTTCATTGAAGTTAATTTTTAATAGATAAAAGATTTGCTGCTTTATAGATTATAATTATTGTGTATCCCATTTTTGAGATAAGGTATTCTATGCCTGTAAATGTCTATGTGAAGGACTTTTCAGGTTGTAATGTGTCAGACGGATGAAGCAGGTGTAGTTGCAAAATAGTACTTTTATTGAGAAAAGGAAACAGAGCAAAATCCAGGATAACAATAACAAACTGAATGATACTTTGTATCGTTTGGTGACTTGGAGTACATTAAAAAAAAATACATTTCAGGATAACTGGTATGGAACTCATTATAAAGGAGGATGTCCAGAACATCTTGAGTAGGTACCCAGCACCTTTCCTCTGTGCCATATCCCTCCCATTGAATGAGGTACTGGAGTTGGCCATTCTTACAATGTGAGATGGATTTATTGACTGATGTAAGGTAGTTGTCCCTCTATGTTGAGAGGTCCAGGGGTGTTGAAGCTGAAATTTCAGGCAGTTGACCTCAGGTAACAGGTTTCAGGACACGTGAATGGATGGGGCTAGGCAGCAGTGTTGTGGCAAATTCAGTTTTTAAGTCACCTCATTAATGCATTATAGAATATTGTAGAGGCTAATGAATCAGTCTATTGCATGATGAGCATGGTGCTGAGAAGTGAGAGGACAATTCATAAAAATAAATGTTAAAAAAGCTGCTGGCCCTGACTATTGCACCTCGAAGTCTCAAACACTGTGCCGATCAGCTGTCCACCATCTTTACGGACATATTGAACTTGTCATTGGAGCAGAATACTGTTCAAGCATGCTTTCAAATATCAGTTAAAAAAACCAACAAAGTTAACTGGCCTTAATAATTACAGACCAGTAGCCCTCACCTCTGTTATATTTATATATTTATATTTATTCATTTAGCAGACGCTTTTATCCAAAGCGACTTACAAATTAGTGCACACTCATACACCAATGGTAGCAGAGCTGCCATACAAGGTGCTAGCTTGCCATCGGGGGCAACTTAGGGTTCAGTGTCTTGCCCAAGGACACTTCGGCATGGGATCACCCGGGCCGGGATTCGAACCACCAACCCTACGATTAGTGGATTAGTGGACAACCCGCTCTACCGACTGAGCCACAGCCGCCCCCTGTTATCATGAATACTTATCATGAATGACTGATGATGGGTTTTCTCAAATCCAGTACTCAAGATCCACTGCAATTTGCCTACAGAAACAACAGATCTGTAGACAATGCAGTTAATTTCAGGCTTCCCTTTGTATTAAAGCACCTAGATTCTCCAAACACATATGCCAGGATCCTCTTTGTAGATTTCTGCTCGGTATTCAATACCATTACCAGTGACACCTCCCACCCTGTTAATTAGCTATTCCAAAATCTACCATCAGGAAGGAAATTCCACTCCCTGAGAAACATTGCAAGCCTGTGATGTTGCAGGTTTTCTGCCCTCCTCCATTCCCCACACCGGAACAAATATATTGAAAGGGTTGAACTGTGAAGCGAACAATGTAGATGCAGAGAAGAAAGTTTCTGTACTCCTTTGTCTCATGGGGACTAAAACATACAATCTTTTACGCAACCTGGTAACCCCTGCAAAGCCAGCAAGCAAGACATTCAAACAAATTGTTGACACCTTACAAGGTCACTTGAACCCCAAACCACTAGTGATTGCGGAAAGATTCAAATTTCACAAAAGAACCAGTCAAGGGAGGAGAGCATTTCTGAATACATGGCAGTTCTATGCAAACTTTCACAGCATTGTGGCTTCAAAGAGGGACTTTCTGATACATTAAGGGACAGGCTGGTATGTGGCATGCATTGTTCAAGCACACAGAAGAGGATATTGTCAGAAAAAGACCTGGACTTGGAAAAAGCAGTGGCCATTGCCATTTCAATGGAAACAGCAGCCAAGGATGCATCGGAGCTACGAAGGAAGAATAGAAAATGAAATGTACAAAATGTCCCTAAGTGGTGCAAAAAGGCAGAAATGTTATAGATGTAGTAAATCCTCTCATGATGCAAATGATTGTTGGTTCAAGGAAAAAGTCTGTAGAAAGTGTTACAGACAAGGCTACATAGAAAGAGTGTGCATAACAGACAAAAAGCACAGCCAACAAGTAAAACCAGGTAAAGACAAAGGTTTCAAATTCAAAACTAAACAAGTGCACAAAGTGTCTGAATGTGAAAACATCAGAGAGCACAGGCTCTGACTAAGATTATCTGTCATGCCTAGAACTGCATAGCGTGACAGAAACGTACAGGAAAACTAATATGGATAACAACAAATGTGTCTGGTGTAAAACTAAAATGGAGCTGGATACAGGCTCAGCTTTGTCTGTATCCAGTCATCAGCTGTCATCAGCTGTTGTTTTTATTAGCTGAACGGGTTGGTGTCTGTTGCTTCATACACCAGTGGTTTCTTACTTATCCAGGGCATTCCAAAGTGTTTAATTGTCTTTATTCATTTCTGTTGCTTGGATCGTAATGTTCTGTCCTTGCCCATGTTTTTATTCTTGGACATACAGTGCATCCGGAGGGTATTCACGGCGCTTCGCTTTCCCCACATTTTACAGTCTTTGTTCCAAGATGGATTGAGTTCATTATTTTCTTCAAATTTCTACAAACAGTAGCCCATAATGAGAACAAAGAGGGAAGTTTGTTTGAAATTAGGGTGGCTGTGGCTCAGTCGGTAGAGCGGGTTCTCCACTAATCCACTAATCGTAGGGTTGGTGGTTCGAATCCCGGCCCGGGTGATCCCATGCCGAAGTGTCCTTGGGCAAGACACTGAACCCTAAGTTGCCCCCGATGGCAAGCTAGCACCTTGCATGCAGCTCTGCTACCATTGGTGTGTGTGTGTCTCATTTGTAAGTCGCTTTGGATAAAAGCGTCTGCTAAATGAATAAATATAAATATATAAATATAATTTCTGAAGCTGTCTACCACAAACTGTTTTTCAAGCTACCGTTAGAAAAGACCTCCGTCATGTTAAAGATGTACACAGGCGAAAAGGTGTCTCCTAAAGGCAAACTGAAGGTAGATCTCACATATGGTGGCAAAACACAACAGCTGGAGCTTTATGTGTTGAAAATTGGAGGGCCAGCTGTTTTTGGGCGCGAGTGGTTGAGAAAAATCCAGCTTGACTGGCATACCATCAAACCACTCAACATATCATCAACAGGACTTAACAGCACAGACTGTAGCTCTAACCAAAGATTGTCACAGCTCCTGAATGCTCATGCAAAAGTGTTTGAAAAGGGCATTGGTAAACTTAAAGGCATAAAAGTGAAAATTTAATTAAATGAAACAGCAACGGCGAGATTTCATAAAGCACATCCAGTTCCCTATGCACTACGTCCTAAAGTAGACGCTGAACTTCAAAGCTTGGAGGCATCTGCCATTCTCTCCAAGGTTGACTGGAGTGATTGGACTACACCCATTGTGCCGATAAGCAAGAAAGGGAAAGGTGGAGGTGTTCGCATATGCGGGGACTTCAAAGTGAGTATTAACCCTGTACTGCACAATGTGCAGTACCCCCCACCACAAATTGAAGATATTTTCTCATCTATGGCAGGAGGGGAGAAGTTTTCAAAGGTTGACTTGTCACAGGCATATCTCCAAATGGAAGTTGAGTCAAGCAAGAAGTACCTAACCATCAACAGTCATAGGGGACTGTACCAGTACAAAAGGGAATTCCGGTGATATCAGCCACACGGTTACAACGTTGGGAACTTTTCTTGGGAGCCCATTCCTATGACATAGAGTTTAAAGGTACCAAGATGCACAGTAACGCTGATGCGTTGTCACGCTTTCCACTGTCTATAACTGAGGAAGAAAAGCCTTCCACTCAGGATCCAGAGGAAGTGTTCCATACAGCACTGCTGGACCAGCTGCCGGTAACAAACGCAGAGATAGGAAAAGAAACGCAGAATGATCTGACACTGTCAAAAGTGTATGACATCACCATACAGGGTTGGCCAGCTCATGGAAATGTTATGTTCCCAGAGTTTTCAGGGAGATGTGAGCAACTGTCTGTGTGCCAAGGGACTCTGATGTGTGGCTCTCGTGTTATAGTTCCCACTAAGCTCCGTACTAGAGTGTTGGAGAACCTACATGGCAGTCACCTGGGTACAGTCAAGATGAAAATCCTTGCTTGTAGCTACGTGTTGTGGCCGCGAATAGATAAACAGATCGAAGATATCACAAAATCCTGTTCAGGATGTCATAACATTCAAAATGTTCCTTCTCAGGCAGCCTTACATCCGTGGGAGTGGCTATCTGCGCCATGGCAAAGGGTGCATATTGAATTTGCTGGTCCATTCAAGAATTCCATATTTCTGATTGCTGTGGATGCTCATTCAAAGTGGCTCGAGGTCATACCAATGAAATCTACCACCTCAGAAAAGACTATTTTTGTTTTGAGGGGTATGTTCTTCATAAATGGCATACCTGAGCAAATTGTGACTGACAATGGACCACAGTATACTTCAGACGACTTCAGACTTTTCATGAAGAGAAATGGCATTAAACACTTCAAGTCAGCACCAAACCACCCGGCTTCAAATGGGTTAGCTGAACGGTTTGTCCAAACATTCAAAAAGTCCATTAAAGCCATGGACAAAGAGGACATTCCTCTGCAACATAAGGTGGACAACTTCCTTTTTGAACTCTGTGCATGCAACAACAAACCAGACTGCACTGCTGTTCATGAACAGAAAACTGAGATCTCGGTTTGACCTTCTAAAACTTGTGGCGGGAAGTGCAGAATAAACAGTGCAGTAAGTTGACAAGTAAAGTAGCAAGGAGATTTGATGTTGGACAGCAAATTCTAGTTCTAGACACCTGGGCGAATAGCCACGAGAGCAGAACCATTGATGTACGAAGTGAACGTTGGAGTGCATACGTGGAGATGTCACGTTGATCAAATACTGGCTGCTCAGCCAAAGAATACCCCTGAACAGTCTGCATTCAATAAACCAGCCACAGTGTGTCCACCAGACTTATCACTTGATTCTGATCGTGACACTCACAAATGTATGACACCTGCAACAGAAACAGTCTCTTTTGAAAAGGACCCTCATGGTACTCCACCAATACAGAGGCGGTAGCAGTACAGACTCCACCGGTACAGAGGCACTACCCTGAAAGGAACAGGGTGCCACCCAAAAGACTGGATCTGTAAAGAACTGACTTGGTTTTATAGTTATAACCATAGTAGTTATAGTTTATAGTCATAGACTGTTAAAAACAACATTTGCAGAGAGCAAATTATAATGTTTTATTTTCTATTCATTGCACACATATACAGTGCCTTGCGAAAGTATTCGGCCCCCTTGAACTGTTCGAGCTTTTGCCACGTTTCAGGCCTCAAACATAAAGATATAAAACTGTCATTTTTTGTGAAGAATCAACAACAG
>JAFFST010052779.1:79413-96232 GCA_022414735.1 Noturus placidus
AAATCTGATAGAGACATACCCCAAGCGACTTACAGCTGTAATCGCAGCAAAAGGTGGTGCTACAAACTATTAACTTAAGGGGGCTGAATAATTTTGCACGCCCAATTTTTCAGTTTTTTATTTGTTGAAAAATTTGAAATATCCAATAAATTTCGTTCCACTTCATGATTGTGTCCCACCTGTTGTTGATTCTTCACAAAAAATGACAGTTTTATATCTTTATGTTTGATGCCTGAAACGTGGCAAAAGGTCGAACAGTTCAAGGGGGCCGAATACTTTCGCAAGGCACTGTAGAAGGGGAGGAGTGTAGTGTATAGAGTGGACCCGTTGCACACATATAGAAGGGGAGGAGTGTAGTGTATAGAGTGGACCCGTTGCACACATATAGAAGGGGAGGAGTGTAGTGTATAGAGTGGACCCGTTGCACACATATAGAAGGGGAGGAGTGTAGTGTATAGAGTGGACCCGTTGCACACATATAGAAGGGGAGGAGTGTAGTGTATAGAGTGGACCCGTTGCACACATATAGAAGGGGAGGAGTGTAGTGTATAGAGTGGATCCGTTCCACACATATAGAAGGGGAGGAGTGTAGTGTATAGAGTGGACCTGTTTTTTAAAGTGGTGTCACTCCCCTCCTTAGTGACTTCTGATTGTTGTTGATCGCGCTTGCTCTGTTCAATACACGAGTTGACTCCGTTGTTTTTCTTAAGTTGTAGTCTAACAAAAAGACACAACAGTCTTCACTTCAGATAATAGAGGCTGATGGCGCGGTTCACAGGTGCCATATTTATATCACGCGGCATGCTTAATTGCCACGTCATCTGATCATGGCAGGCCTATAAATAGGCATGATTTTACACAAGTTTCAGATGCTGGTCGCACGTGAGAGGCGCTCTCATAGTGTTATGCAAAACGCAACGTCTCGTTTCCTTCTCAGGGAACAGGGTTACATGCGTAACCAAGACATTTCCACTTTGTTTGTCATTCCTCGTTTGATCCTGTTTCTGTCCACAGTTCCCGTGTTTATGGTCTGGACCTAGTTTGTCCTGTTTGCTGACTGTCTGTCTTTTGCCTGTTTTTTTGACCATGAGTTTGCTCAGTGATTTTGGATTGTTTGCTTTGTTTTCATTAAATAGGTCTAATACAAGGATTTACGCACATGCAGCCTAATTCAAGACAGATCTGATTTCCAGCGTCAGGACAGATAACTGAAAGTGAGTCTATCCTGTGCCACTTCAACACCTTTGAGGTGATACTAGGTAAGAAAACTTGCTGCTTAGGTACATTACAGTTACCCAAACAGAACTAACATAAGTTACTTTACATATGTACTTTAAGAAGGCCCTACCTTCTGATTTGGTGTCTTTGTGCTGTTCTAGTTTTTGTTTGGCTTGTTTTAACTGCTGCTTGAGCTCTGCACTTCTGGCCCGTTTCCACTGCATACAGGCCTCACTCTGCTGGTCATGAACATACCATTGGCAATTTTTTCCAGAACCTTGCATGGGGGAAATAAAATGCACGGGGGAAATAAAATGCACATCGGCAGATAATGAGTTCAGCTATGCTGAAGAAAATCTGAGGATCATGCTGTTTGTTGACTCACATCTCGCAGTTGCTCCTTGACCATGGCAATCTCACCTGAAGGAACCAATTAAATACATAAAGTATGTGATTCTTCAACTAAAACTACAACCACATATTAAAATTTTATACCATGGTGTTGTTGAATTCTCTAATCTGATGTACAATTTTATTGTACTTATTTTACTTTACTTTGTATTCGTCTCATCTACCATAAAAAAGCCATCCTCTCCATAAAAACTCACTCATTCAGAATTATTCAATACAAATTAAATCTATCTAGACAGTGGGCTAGCCTCCAGAGGAAATTCATATTAGCAGAAAGATCAGTTATTTGCATCTGTTCAGTTTCTTCATGTTTTACCACTATGAGAAAAAAAAAACTATTCACTTTTCATATTGTTGCTGATTTTTATTTATTCATTTGGGAAAAAAGTGATTTATCCAAGCATAGAACACAATAGTTAAGGAGTTATGAGCTTTGAAACTTGAAGTCAAAACCTTCAGGACATTAGTATAGAAGCTTAACTGCCGAGTTTCCGCTATCTCAATCATTGACATTCAGTTAGAATCTCTGTTGATTTGTATTGCATATAGTTGAGGGAAAAATATATAAACAATTATTAATGAATTTTAGAATCTTTACTTGAGGTACCCTTAAAAACATCAAATACAGAAGAAACCAATCAGGTGAACGTGTTGTGTTGACATTCTGTTTGAGCCTTTTTGAGAAAATAGTACCATCTAGTGGGGTGGAACCAAACAAACACCTGCTAGAAGGTGGACATTTGCCATCAGGGAGAGCATTGGGTTATAGTAAATATATAAACAGATTTTCAAATTACACTTATTAACACTACACTGTGCAAGATGCGGTCCCCTTACTGGTGCACTGGTAACACATTTTGTATAGCCACATATGAATGATAGGAAACCTATAAAGTTGCTAAGAATACACTAAGAATAGTAGAATACATGCATCTCCCATAAAAACTATGTAATTGAAAACAATGATTCCAAATGTTAGGAGAAGCCGTATTAAAATAAGCATCTAGAAGACCTACATACAGTCCTTATTTAGTGCAGGTGAATTTTGCACCCGCCCTTCATGGTGCGCTTTAAAACAATAGTCTGGGCATGCTCTAAAATGGGTAAAGTAAAGGGTAAATGGCACACATATATAGCGCTTTTATCCAAAGTGCTTTACACTGTCTCTCATTCATCCATTCACACACACCAATGGTAGCAGAGCTGCCATGCAAGGCGCAAACTTGCCGTCGGGGGCAAGTTGTGTCAAGTTATGCCAAGGACAACTTATGCCAAGGACACTTCGGCATGTGGAGTTACACGGGCCGGGAATCGAACCTCCAACCCTGCGATTAGTGGATTAGTGGACAACCCGCTCTACCGACTGAGCCACAGCCACCCGATACGAACCACTAACCACTAGTAGGAATTAGTGGTTCAGTGTCTAATATAAATCTTAAAATGAATATGTAGTCCAGGTGGATCTGGATCTATCCATATAACACTGGAAGTGTGGTGGGAATATACTACACACTAAGATTGTGTCACAATCTCCCTTGCAGAAGGCACTGCGGCGCACGACGTGCACAGAAAGGTGGAGGGCGTGCGTGTGCATGAGCCAGAGCACATGACCTTTGATTGCGTATGGACAATGGTGACTTTGTTTACTATGGACACGTGCATTTGTTTTGTCTTCTGTTTTGTCTCCTCCCTGTTCAGTTATTGGTTGATGTTCGAGGGTGTGTCTTTATTGTTCAAGGTTGATTACATCAGTTATTTCAACCCCTCATGTCTCTGTGCACGTAGTGCAGAGTTAAATATGTTTAACTAACTAACCAAGTATAGAAGTGTATACGGAAGTTGGCCTTAAGCTATGTTTTATCGTGTCCTGTTCTTGTTTTATGCCTCCTATCTCGTCTCATGCTTAAAACCGCGTCTCTCTGTTCATGTGTATTTACCTTGTGTTTTGGGAATAAAGACTTTAATCTGCACTTGCTTCCGCTCCAGTCCCTTAACGTAACAGGCTGGGTAAAAAAATACAGATTCTCCGATTTTCATTGATCTTTAATTTAATTTAATTTGGGAAATCCCCAAATCGATTATTAATGTGCATGCTTTACTTGAGAGGATATTATCTGTAGTTCACCTCTCATCATGAAGTTACCATCTTCCATGTTATGGATTTTGAAAACTGTTTTATTTCTTATACATGTTTCAAGTTGTTAATGAATTTCACTGTTGCACATTTAAATGTTTTTAATGTGCAGTTTGTGCTTACCTTGTCTGCACATATTTATGATTTCTTGTTACAATGTTTGTTACTCAAAGTAAAAAGTAATTAAACAATTTTAAATGTGTATTTCAGTAATATAGCCAAGTAGGAGAGTTTCACTTACCAGCATTTATATTGAAATATGGATTCCATGTCTGCAAAACTAACATTTTATATAAAATATTGATACCTAATCGATACTGAATCGACACCATATAAACAAGAATCGAATCTCCAAATTGGTCACAATACCCAGCCCTACTACACATGCACACCTTCACACTTTCACACCTTCACACAATTTTAGCATAGCTAATCCAGCTACTGGTTTGTTTATCAGAGAAACAGGAGAACCCAGAGAAAACCAAGGTGGACATGTGGAAAACATGCATACAGACAGTATCCTGAGCTCAGGATCAAGCCAGGGATCATCAATTGGTGAGGCTGCACTACTGTGCCCCTTTCTATGAATATGATGTGATTAATATAAACAAAGTGAACAGGTGTTCTGGGGGAGGACCCCACAAAAAACCTGTGAACTAAAGTTATACTGAGACATTTATGAACATTTAACAAAAAACAGTTGAATTTCAGACTGGATTTAAACCATAACAAAACACAGAATTAGCTAAATCAGCTACTAACGTAACTAGGTCTGCTACCTATGAATGCATCTCTAAATGTACCACTTGATATTAGCACAATCCACAAGTCTTTACTCATGCCTGTAGAATATACACCAATCAGCTAGAACATTAAAACCACCTGCCTAATATTATGTAGGTCCCCATTGTGCTGCCAAAACAGCTCTGACCCATCGAGGCATGGACTCCACAAGACCACTGAAGGTGTTCTGTGGTATCTAGCACCAAGGCATTAGCACCAGATCCTTTAAGTCCTGTAAGTTGCGAGGTGGGGCCTCCATGAATCAGACTCATTTGTCCAACACATCCCAAACACAATGATATCAGGCTGAGATCTGGGGGATTTGATGGCCAAGTCAACAGCATGAACTCTAGGTCCATCCATCCATCCATCCATCCTCTACTGCATACTGCATGTTCTTCAAACTATTCCTGAATATTTTTTTACAGTGTGGCAGGACACATTAGCCTGCTGAAAGAGGCCACTGTCAATAGGCAATACCGTTGCCATGAAGGGGGTGTTCTTGGTCTGCAACAGTATTTAGGTAGGTGGTACGTGTCAAAGCAACATCCACATGAATGCCAGGACCTAATAGTTCAAAACAGAAAATTCTACTCAGAGCATCACACTTCCTCCGCAAGCTTTCCTTCTTCCTGCATCCTGGTGCCATCTCTTCTCCATCTTCTCTAGGTAAGTGACGCACGCACAAGCCCCTCCACATGATGTAAAAGAAAACATGATACATCACTTCTAACCCTCATAATATGGCCCTTGTCAAAGTCGCTCAGATAAATGGTAAATGGTGCACTTATATAGCGCTTTTATCCAAAGCGCTTTACACTGTGTCTCATTCACCCATTCACACACACACCAATGGTAGCAGAGCTGCCATGCAAGGCACTAACTTGCCATCGGGGGCAACTTGGAGTTCAGTGTCTTGCCGGATGAAATGTCAAAACAAAATGGAAGGCATCATCCTGAACGTCCTGATTCAGATAAAGCCAAGCTGCTGGAGGCGAGTCTGTTTTTGTCTGTAGAACTCAGACAATGAACCAAGGGCGTAACCATGGTATGGACATTAGGGGGGTCCAAGCGCTAGATCCACCCGCCACTCCCCCCGATTGGTATTTCCTCAACATTGGGTGCGTGGTGCCTCAATGTCCAAGCGCAAAGAGTGCGTGGTCACGCCTATGG
Organism: Noturus placidus; assembly: GCA_022414735.1. Taxonomy (NCBI): domain Eukaryota; kingdom Metazoa; phylum Chordata; class Actinopteri; order Siluriformes; family Ictaluridae; genus Noturus; species Noturus placidus. The sequence continues at coordinate 85,133 of JAFFST010052779.1, forward strand.
TTAGATGTTCCAATATTTTTGATCACTTGAAAAATAAAAGGGTGTTTAAACAAAATGTGCCATGTTCTAAGTTGTTTAACACACCTAGATGTAAATATGAGGACATGAAGCTGAAATTCCAATTGTCTTCAAGGTATCGTGAAAAAATATTCTTGCTGTTCCAATACTTTCAGAAAGATTGTATGCTCAAGTAAAAGTGCCCTGAATCTTGCCTGTGGGTATGTTACTCCCCTTGCCCACACCACAGTAACCATCCTCAAAGACAACTTATCACCATACCCAGCTGAAGATAAAGAAAAATGTCACCTTTCTGTATGATGATGACCCAAAGCACAAATCCAAGTCAACAAAGGAATCACTTCAGAAGAAGGTGATCAACATTCTGGAATGGCCCAACAAACATTGGATTTGCAACACAGGTACCATGGTTTCAGGAAGCAGTGGTGACGAGTTAGTTGGTTTCTCCAGCGATGCATTATACTATGATGCAAAATCACAGTGATGTGGAGAGCGTTCTGAAGGAATTCCATGGTAATCACAAGCACACTGGATTAGTAACCAGCTGTAACCCAGAACAAGTGAACATGAACATGCTACTTTTATGCTTATGTTATAAAAAATGTTTTAAAATGACTAAATAAGCAAATATCTCCTCTACTGGCTTGTAGGGTGCTGCTGTCTGGAGGTCACCACGATTTTTGAATGGGATGCAAATGTTTGCTGACTGTTTATAAGCTGAAACCAACAGTCAAAAGCATGGGGCCCATCACCATGCCCCTTAGCCTTATAATATATTTTATTATACATAACAGACATGAAGACAGGGAAAGCTGAGGAAGATAGACAATATAGTCATGGGAAAAATGTTTTTGTTTATCAGGGCCTAAATGATAATTGTGTGAACCAATGTCATTCCTGCCCCCCAAAAAGTAAAATCAATATTCAGAAACTAGGTGGGGAACATAAAAACACCCTTCCTACTTTCACGATCATTAAGAGAGTAATTAGCAGCCAGGTGTTACTAATGAAATTCACAAGATTATTTAATCATCAAGAAATGTGTCTACCTCTATAAAAGCAGAACTTTTGGCAGTTTGGTATTCTGGTGTGTGTCTACATTATGCATAGAAGATAGAACCATAAGATTAAATGGATGGTACGATATTAGAAGAGGTGTGCAATGGCAATCCAAAGCTTGATTTGTTCACTACATATTTTTTTTCTCAGTCATGAATCTTTGGGAGACAGACTACCACTTCCACAGCATTTTTATGGTATTGGAAATACGGTTAAGATAATCAAGTGCTGTGAGCAATATAAAGGCTAAAAAATGCTGAAACCTGAGGTTGATCTGTATCTGCTGTAAAGTTGGAATAGACCTAGTAAATAAATAAGAATAGAATACCGTACATGACTTATGTCATGTGATAAGTAATACTATGATGAATTACATAATAAACATTTAGTAAATAAAGACAATTTATTTAATAAAACTTCATGAAAAACAAAATATAAAACTCATAAATTATACAAAACTTGAAAATCATTTTCAAAATGCTGATAATTGGTGAACAAAATTTACATAAAGTATTTTTAAATACAAAATAGATTTCTTAAAAAAAAACTACTACTCAAAAACAATGTTTTGACAAAATATGATATCTACAAAATCTTTACAACAGCTAGTTTACACTGACATGAAGGCATGAATGTAAACACAGCTGCATTGTATCATCTTCGGTCACATATATACACAACTGTAAATTAAAGTCTTAGTGTGAAAGCAAAAATATTTATATAAAAAATTCTATCAAACATGCTTCATCACAGTTGTTGAAAATTGAACAACTAAAACGTGGCTTATTGAACAGGGTGACGTTATACCATGGGCGTAACCACGCACTCTTTGGGGGGGTCGTGACCCCCCCAACGTTGGGGAAATACCAATCTGTCCCCCCCAATATACAGGAGAAAATATTTTCTATATGTTCCGCTTTAATTTTCCGCTGCCAACGGATCTGTCTTTTCTTCATCTATTCTATTTATTTTATTTATCTATTTATTTATTTATATTCTTTTTTAATATATTCACGTTTGTTACGGAAAATATGCCCCCCCAATAGCGCTTGGACCCCCCCAATGTCCATAACATGGTTACGCCCTTGCGTTATACAACAGACCTCAGTTAGACAAAGCTGACAAGACTTGTACAAACACATAAGGCACTGAGTCATAAAATAATGAAATGATGTCTGTTCATACTAATAGGTATAAAATAAAGACATTATTAAAATAGCAGTGGGAAATAAGCTGAATGGAACAAAGCAAACATTAACATTTTGATAACTGATGCTCCACTTGTTCAATTATATACATCTAGTACACAAATGTATAAATACTGTATAAATGTACAATATATACAGTACGTCAGCTATATGTATGCTATCATTCTATAGCACTAGCTAGTAACTCCTAATTGGGGCTTTAATTCCAACATTTTAACAGAATCATTTGTGCTTTTAGCAAACAGGTAAAGAAATAGCACTTGCCTGAAACACCAAGAAACAGACAGTGCTAAATAAATGATAATGCTATATAGCATTATTAATGAAAATGTACATTTAGCATTATGCAACTTTTCATAAAAGTGATTTCAAAATATTCCTTTGCAAATAAGATTCAAAAGATATTGAATATAAATATTCAAGCAATACATATATACATCTTTGTACTCATGAATAGTACTCATAAAATAGTATTACACAATCTACAACACTTGGGGTTTTTTTCCAAAACAGCCTTTCATCAGTTTCAGTTGTAAAGTCATATGGTCAGTGGTGACTCACTCTTATTAGGTAACACATATACCACATATGCTGATGTAACAATGTACCCTAAAGTTGCATGTATTCATTTCAAGCAAATTCAAATCTAGCTTTGTACACATTAAAGTGACTTAACCACCATGGGAGACCCAAAATAGTGAAAATGAGAGTTATAGTACATGCAATTCAGAGGAGTGGAGGAAGTTACATTTTAAGGCAGCAAAAACAGTTTTGTCCAAATACCTGTTTACAGTCCTTATGGTTTTGATGATTTTGTGATGTAGCCAAAATATTATCAAAAACCTACTCACAAACAAGGGTTGTCAAGACACTGTAATGATAGTCACAGTGAGAAATGCATTTGAAAATTATTTGAGCAGTTTTGCTAAACAACGCCACACACATCAGCATTTTAACCTGTTTACAGTCACTATGCATTCTTGTGATTTGATGTATTTCCAAAAACCAACAAAGTCATTACAAAATAAGCTTCTGAATATCCAGCACCTGATATTACAAAAAGAATAAAACACCTGAGCACATTTTACAACTTTTCTAATTTCTTAAGAAATCTTATTAGAATGTTCTTTTGGAAAACACTGATGCATATATGGTGTCTCTTATTTAAAAAATATCCCCTTTAAAGTCCAAGTATAGGATAAATATACGTCATGATTATAATTATCAAAAATTTCAGGATATGATTTATCCTAAAACCCAAATCTATCTCCTGAAACAGAAAGGAAGAAGATCCACTATTACAAAAACACTATCGATATCATGGTTGTTAGCAGTAGAACATTGGCATGATCAGCAGAAACATTCCAACATTCACAGATAAGCCAAACCGCATTACATTTGAAACATACATACTGACCAAATATTAGCTTCATAAGGGACACGTCTCTAGTCACAGTGGTGGAGTGGTGTTCAAAGCTAACAGCAAGTTAGGGCTCTCAAAGCAGGGCAGACTCTGAATCAGAATTGAGGTCAGGGAGGGGGCAGGAGTCTTGGGAGAAGGATCGTTGTGCTCTGCGGTACTCCTGGAACTCTTGCATTAGGGCATTGAAACGTGCCTCACTAAGATAATGATTGTATTGTTGTTGAGGATGCTGGGAGGCTGAGGGAGAACTAAGGAAGGAGTTTGGGCCTGTAGTTGAGAAAACAGGTAAAGGGAAGAAAGGAGTAAACAGGAGGAAAGAACAGTGGATGTCACATTTGTCATAATACTTGCAGTGTATTTATGTGAAAAAATAAATACACCCCATGTATACTGTTGGCTTTTTTTTGTTGACATTTTTGGACAAGCAAACATTTGATAATTTTTATAAAGGGGATACACTATCAAATGACACATACAATTGACATTTTATAGTAATTTTCACAATTTAAATGAACAAAAAAACAAACAAACAGATCAGTCACATAGAAAAAGTAAGTACACCCAACATTTATCACACCTTCAAATCCAGAAAATTAGAATAAGGTGTTCAAGATTGTGTGGAAGTGATTAGAACCTGCTTAGGGAGTGCAGGTGGAACCTGTTTTATTTAAACCTCTCACATCTAGTGTCTGGTGTTCCCTTTGCTATTGATGTGTGTGGTGTCATCATGCCAACATCTAAAGAGTTCTGTAAGGCCTTCATAAAAAAAGACTGTGGATGCTTATGAGTCTAGTAAGACATTTAGCAAGATCTCTAAATTAAGATCTCTATGAAGCACGGTGGAGGAAATGTTATGGTTTGGGGTTGCTTCGCTGTCTCAGGGACTGGACAGCGTGCATTCATTGATTCAACAATGAATTCTGCATCATATCAAAGAGTGTTTGAAGATAAAGTAAGGCCAGCTGTGCAAAAGTTGTAGTTGAACCGAAAGTAGACCTTTCAACAGAATAATGATCTTAAGCACACTAGCAAATCCACCAAGGAATGACTCAAAAAGAAGAAACGGAGGTTTATGGAATGGCCGAGTCAAAGCCCAGAGTTGAATCCCATTGAAATGTTGTGAAAGATTTTAAAAGGGCAGTACATGCCAGAAAACCCTCAAACATCTTTCAACTGAAAGAATATTGCATAGAAGAGTGGTTGAAAATTTCAGCAAGCTGATGTCAGAGACTGGTGGACAATTATGCAAACAACTTAGAAAGAAATTATTTCCGCTAAAGGGCGCAATACCAGCTTCTGAGGCCAAGGGTGTATTTACTTTTTCCCAGAGAAGAATATCACATCTATTGATATTTCTGTTGAATAACAATTGAAAAATCTAACTTTCCTTTGTGAAATTTTCAAAGTTAAAACATGATCAAATGTTTTCTTGTCCAAAAAAAGTAAAAATAGTCAACAATTTCCATGGGGTAAACTTATATTTTCACATGACTCTATATGGGAAAATAGCTTATGGGACTCTCACCTTCCTCCTGAAGGTCCTGGAGGCCAGTTCTGGTAACCCTTTCATGCCTTAGTTCCCTCCCTTGCCTCATACCTGCCTGCCCCATCTTTATGGCCTTCAGGAGGTCAAGGCCTATCCGGTATTCAGTAGCATCAAACTCATAACACTCATCTACTGATGTATTCCTACTTTAGACAGATACAAAACATGCAATAAGACGTCCAAATAATATGTGGGGCCAATGAAAAAGTTACAGAGGTAATTCACCTTTTTGACCTTCGCTCTCGCAGGTCTGATTCTCTCTTGTGCCTCTCACTCTCCTCTGTAATCTCAGGAGAGCTCAATAATGTAGGAGTGATGGAAAGGGACTGGCGGAGGTGCCCAAATGGCCCCACGCTCCCCCTACCACTGCTCTGGCTGGCATAACTAGTTCGACCACACTCTCCTGTACTGTCCCTGCCCTCACCCTTGCCCACCACTCCATGTAGTTCTCTCTGAATCTCCCTTGAGGGAGAAACTGCATGGTGGGGTGAGGGCCAGCTGTAACCCCTAGGCAAGAATGGTCTCTGAAAACTCTTTCTGGAGTCCATAGAGTGCGGATGGCCCCACCTTGCAACTTGTCCGGGTGCACAAAGGGTTTGAGGGGGACCATGGGGGACATACCTGTGCTGGACTAACCTTAGGGTCTCTTGACAGGACAGTGGCCACTCTTGAAAGACTGTAGCTTGTTGATGTTGATCTGACTCTCGTCTATAAGGTTCTACAGGTTTTGGTGGATCTAGGACTGATGGGCCATGCACATGGATGAGAGATGATGGAGTCATGTATGGTCTCTCACTATAGCAAGGTCTCTCCGGACAATAGCTGCTGTATGATTTGGCATGCCTTGTTCCTTGCCATGAGGGACCAGACCTCAAGTAAGAATTTGCAGGTGTGCAACCCAAATTGTAGGACTTGTCTTTTACACTAAGATGGGGTAGCTCATCGTTGTAAGATTTATTAGAGACATATGTCCTGGAGCTTTGCTGATACTCCCACTTCTGAGACCCTAAACTAACAGATTTCCTAAGGAATGGACGGGGCTGCCCCATACCGGAGAGTGTCCTGTATTGACCAGTGCTTATTGATTTCTTCATAAAGGGCACAGGAGCCTGAGAGATCCGTGTACTTACTTGGTTAATCCTGTTATTCTGAGATTGACACCACTGAGTGTGCTCTGATAAAGATTCTTCCATACTCTCACCTTGATAAGGGATATTGTAGACTACTTTAGTACTCACTAGAGGCTGTGCTGGGCTCAAGTGTCTGGGTTTATCAGAACCAAGGCTTTTGTCAGAGATCAATGGATAGGGACTATTTCCTTTATAAGCTAAATACTGTTTTGAAATACATTTTGTATCTGAGGACCTTGGGTTTATACTTGTATGTCCTTGTGCCAGCTGTAGACAGGGTTTAGAACTAGTTACATTTTCAGGAATAGAACATTCTACAGGAATGGGTATTTTATGATCCACCAAAAATCTGCTTTGGTGATCATCAGTCTCCTCTAAGTGGTAATGACGTTGATTCTCCCAGTTCTTAGGAACTACATCAGGGTCACCTCTTAACAGAGTCCCATCTGCTTGTTTGGTGCTGAGACAAGTAGATTCTGCAAGTTGACACTCCTCAATAGGTTCATCTACACTCATTTCAACAAAGCCTGGCAGGCTTAAATACTCCAGAATAGTGCTTGGTTGCAGAGCAGACATCCTGTCAGGCTGTGGCATAATCTTGCCTTTCAGTGATTCAGATAATCTAATGGAGAAATTTGACTGATCACTTTCAATTTCATTTTCAAGAAAGGGCAGAGGAGAAATGTGATTGGGGCTAACACCGAACACACACTTGTCACTCTTGCGAGAGCGTGCTCCGACACCCTCTTTCTCTTCTTCAGGCTGCAAAGATGAGGAGCTGGGTTTATCTCCAGTTTTGATATCACTGTCGCTCTTCTGATTATCAGAGGTAATGGTGACACAACCAATAGAACTCTGGCTCAAGTTAGTACTGAATTTTGGGAAGTCTCCTTCAGGGCTGGCTTCTTTTCCCCTTTCAGCAGCAGAGTGCTGTGTTCCCATCCAACGTTCCTCGTTTAGAATTCTTGTACTGGAAAGCTCCATGTCTATTGGTCTCTCTGGGCATTTGGCCTGTGCCTTACTTATGTCTGACTCACAGCAAGATGGACTGTACCTTTGGTGGGAAAGGATTGAAAGGGAGGTGTACTGTGTAACTGATGATTGTGAGAAATCTCCTGCTGCTGAGTCTTCTACACCCTCCAAACCCTTGTGTGATGCGTCTGGGAACATGCATTGAAGTGTGTTCCCCTCTGGGGGGCTCAGAGCAGGGACCTGGCTGGTACGAGAAGTCACAGGACTGATGTCCCATTGAATGTATGGGGAGGTGAAGGTGAGTGGACTCTCCATGGGACTGCTGGTGTTGCCAAAATAACAACCCCTCCGATATTCTGAAATTCGTTGGGTCAGGCTGCTAGGTCTCTGGGCTTTTTGCCGGAGAGGAATGTCCTGAGGTTTCGAGATGGGTTCATCAAACTCAACCCCTGCCCATCTTCTAATAGGACTTGCTGACTTAGACTGTCTCTGCTCCTTCTCACACTTTTGTGCTCTGAGGCTGGTCGTGAAGCTTCTCAGCACCTCTTGCTCTTTCATCAGCGTTAGACATTTGCTGTGGCTGCCCTGCCCTGTTGATGGTGGATCTTGTATCAGTCTCTTCTCTGACCTAACTGAACAGGATTTGGGAGAGTCTCGGAAAGAGCTACCCTTGCTCCCTTCACCATTATTTTGTACAGGGGACTGAGGGAATTCTTTTTTGGTTTTAATGTGCATTGCCTTAGAATCCTCTAAACATGGTTGGGCAATGAAACGGCCATCAGGCCCTCTGGATATAGACTCAATGGCAGACAATGTGGACGGGGAACTGCCTAAGTGGCTCTCAAACAGAGTGTAGCATGGTGGTGGAGATGATGAGGGGAGAAGTTGCTTCTTTTGATCCTGATACTCGCTGTGGCTACCCTTATCAAAGGATGAGCAATCTGAATGGTCGGAAGAAGAGGAATTGGGAAAAAAGTTAAGTGGAGGGCATAACTTCATCTTCATGCTCTTGGGACTGTCATCAGGCAAGCTAGCTCTGAGTGGAGACAAAAGCAAGACAACAGATAAAACAGTTTTACCAACAAGATATGCAAAAACATATTGTTTAGTCAAAAAGCATCTGGTCAAACTCATTATATTCATCATATACACAGTAATTAAAATGTATAGTTATAGTATATTACTATGGTATGTTTAGAGTGCAGGAAGGGTTGTATTACATGACCTATGAAATAAGTAACAAATATTTGTCACAAGGCGGTAACTGAGGCTGAAGCATGTGCAAGTAAAGACATTTTATTAAAGAGAAAATAGCAGACAAATCCAAATTGGGAAACAGAGACGTAGTCAGAAACAGGCAATGGGTCGGGTGATCAGCAAATAGGCATAAACGGGGCTGGGCAGGAATCGAAGTCGTGGTCACTATAAACGAGGTCAAAACACAAAAACATGAAACAAAGACTGGAAACTGGGAGCGAAAAACACCAGTGTGGTCTAAGTGAACTAATCTAACGTTAAACTAAATAAATCTATTGAGGTATGCAACTTTAACTATCTACTTCATATCTAACCTAATACTCTGCAAAACTCCCTGGAAGTTTGTGAGGGTGTTTTGGAATGATGATGACATGCAGAGTACTGATGGAGACTTACTGTCGAGGTCGAGTCTTCTGGAAGGCAGTAGAGATAACTGAAGAGAAAGGAGGTGGGAAATGGCAATTTATATAAAGTCACAGAGAACAAAACAAATGAGCAAACAATGCAATTTAAAAAACAAAACAAAAATACATTTATGTTTATACTTTAATTCTTGACGAATTATATAAAGCCTCATTGTAATTGTGTAGGATGTGATGTGAAATATGAAGTGTTCAATCAGTGATCATTTCAATGTTGGTCTTTCTCTGTGGCTGTCTAACAAAATTCAAATAAAAGGTATGCATTGGGAATAAAAAAAATCAAAAGCAATTAACTACCTAGAACACTCTAGGTATGTTTTTTGTCATCCAGCCAACTACAGTATATAATCTTAAATTAGTGAAGCTTTCACTAGTTTTCTGCACGTGCCTTAAGCGCCCCCCCCCCCCCCCCCCCCCCCTCCCTCCCCCCCCCCCCCCCCTTCTCATCATTCCTTCCCACACAGTTTTCTTTCTCTCCCAAATTAATACAGCTGAGGAGAATTACTTTAAGTGCGATGTAATTACTGGTGGCGGCGGCAGTGCGGAGTAGCAAGAAAGGACTAGGATACCGTATGTGCCTGAAGCGGTACCTCATCCATTTTTACGTTAATTCCTTCCCACGCTGTTTTATCTCCAGTCAGCAAATGCATCTGAGGAGAATCACTATAAGTGCAAAGACTCTTTAAAGCCTCCACGGGTGGAACCCATTCACTTTGGAGTAAATGTGCGGGGAGCCACTGGGCTTGGCAGTGCTATATCGGGGAAGGAAAGCCCTGAGTAGAACAGAAGTTGGAGCACATTTACTCTAAAGTGTATGGATTCAAGCATCGGACATATACTCTTCATTGCTTTACCAAACAAGTGTGATTATAAACTGTGTTTCTTCCACCATCAGTCACTTCAGGGTTTTACACAAATATTCAACTCTGGAGTAGGCAGTGAATTCTGGAAAAATGGCAGCTTGAATCTTCTTCACAATATGATATAAAATTTCTGATAGTCAAATTCTGGACTGGAAGAGTGGCAGACAAGGACATGGAGACCTACCAGAGATGATTCGGTGAGCTCTTACAATAAAAAAACAAAAACCACTAGGTCAGTTTGGAATATGGTATGGCGTGCAATGTTACAAAGTCAAAATAAAAAAAAAAAAACAAATTTCGAATTCAATATCCGTGAGACCATATGACGGGAAAATCACTTTCCCTGGACAGATCCAAAGATGCTACATATGTAACTCAATGGAACACCAAAACAAAGACTGCGACATCCTGAAATGCGGTAAACATGGACATAAGGGCAAAGAATGTAACAACAGAAGTTTGCAACCTCTGTGGTGAGACGGGACACCTTTACTTCAGATGTCCCAGATTGTTCAGCAACAAGACAAATATTCAATGAACCAGACATACAAGACAACGATCACGACAACAAGGATGAGCATTGGGAGCAACACAGAGACGACACGGGGAGACACGCACAGAACCAGGCAAAGGATGATGTGAAACCGGACCAGGAAGAACAATGGAGTGGAGAGGACGATACACACAGCAGCAACACAAACGACAGCACTACCAGCAGTGACACTACATCATCCTCAAGCAGTTTTGTGGACGAATTTATACCACTTCCTGGACATTCAAACGTAAACAAAACTGTGAGAAGTGTACAAACACCCAAGGACACTAATGCGGAAATGACAACACAATGTAGAGACAGAGAGGACATAACCCCCAGTGACTTATAAATGAAATAAAGTTACGGAAAAGGACTACACCAGCTGAGCTAAAACCAGTTAAAAAGACTAAAGACAAGATTGCTACTACCCCAGAATAATTGTGAGATTCTGTTAAAGAAAAAGGAACAAACAAAACCAAAAACATTGTATATGTCTCAGAATGTACACACACATTTATATTCTCATATACAGTGCCTTGCGAAAGTATTCGGCCCCCTTGAACTGTTCGACCTTTTGCCACATTTCAGGCCTCAAACATAAAGATATAAAACTGTAATTTTTTGTGAAGGATCAACAACAGGTGGGACACAATCATGAAGTGGAACG
>JAFFST010052779.1:97220-132427 GCA_022414735.1 Noturus placidus
TTTTTTATTTGTTGAAAAAGTTTGAAATATCCAATAAATTTGGTTCCACTTCATGATTGTGTCCCACCTGTTGTTGATTCTTCACAAAAAATTGCAGTTTTATATCTTTATGTTTGAGGCCTGAAATGTGGCAAAAGGTCGACCAGTTCAAGGGGGCCGAATACTTTCGCAAGGCACTGTATGTGCACAAGAGCGATGATGAACAAACACAAATGATATAGAAGACATAAAAAAAAAACTATGGACAGAGGGAACAGCTCTATAAGTGAAAACAGAGCAGATGGATTAGGAATATTTTTTAAAGAAGAGGTTGAAATAATTAGACTGAGAGATATCATACCAGAAAGAATACTGATGGTCAATTTATTTTATAGAAAGCATAAAATACTCATCATTAATGTTTATACACCTCCAGACAGAGCAGGGAAAATGAGGATATTTTATAAATTAGAAGAACTATTGAATGTCGGGTACAACATAATAATGTGTGGGGACATTCGAAAGAAAACTTAAAGATACCTTTAGAGAGGTATACCCTAACAAAATTTATTTTACAAGAATGGACAAAAACGTCCAGACTAAATAGAATATACAGAATATCAAGGCTTTAAAACTGAATTATATAACAAGAATACCTGGTAGATTCAGACCACTTGGGAATAAATGTTAAATTAAACCTGAACTCGAATGTAACAAGGGGATATTGGAAATTAAACACACAATGTCTTAAAATGAACATTATTTTAGAAGTAAAAACTGAAAAAGGAAGAATCAAGCAACTACAGGCTTAAGCAAAATCAAATATTGAATTATGGAATATTTTAAAGACTAGAATGCAAGCAATATTTTAACAACAATGTAAAAAAATAATAAACAAAAAGAAATATATTATGAGACTTTAATGAACAAATATGTTACATTGTAAAATAAAACAAATAGAACTGAAGAAGAAGATAATAAATTACTGATATTAAAGATATCATAAGGCACTGCGTAATGATGAGACAGTATTCTCCTTACCATCTTGTCTCTTCCTGTGGCGCTGCTTCCTCCTCTGGTTCATAACACAAGCTGTCACCACTGAGAGAATGATAGCCAAAAACAGGAAGCACACACCCGCAATCACACCAGCCATCAGGGGCTCAGTAACAAAAGTCAACAAACTGGGTGGAGCTGGGTATACCTCCATACCTGCAGACCACATTGTAACAAATATGAAAAAATGAAATGGAAATGAAAAAAACTTTTACTATTACTTGAGCTAAGTTAATGACTACCAAACTGATTTCTTTGTCACTATTATTATAACTAGTATCGCTTACTAGTAGCTCTTTCGATCTTTCATTTCATCCTTTTTGCCAAATCAGAATTATGTGAAAATTGTGCTTTATTGGCCATGTACACTAGTGTATACAAGGAATTTGACTAGTTGAGCTCTGACTGTAATTATAAGATAAGATCCTGGGATAGGCTCCAGGTTCCCCGTGACCCTGAAAAGGAGTAAGCGGTTGAAGATGGATGGATGGATGGATGGATACTTAGAAGATGTACGATAAAACAATAAGGACAAGAACACTAACAACACTAGAAATATAATTCATGTTCAAGGCAACTGTCATAATTTTGTATGTATAAAATTCAGCACATATCCCCCAATCTCTGTAGTAGCATGTTTGTTAAACATAGGATTTGCTGTTTGATCTGAATAAATTAAATGGTGCACTTAACCTAAGATCTACCACAAGCACTCATTAGCTTTTTTAAGTCTCACAATAAAAAAAGATAGTACATAAAAAAAAAAAAAAAAAAAAAAAAAAAAAAAAAAATGTATGGTGTATATATTTGCTGACCAATATAGCAGTTATGCAAAAATTTTGCCATTTACTTAAATGGTAAATCTGAATGTTTACAGTAAATACAGTGGATATAAAAAGTCCACATACCCCTGTTAAAATGGCAGGTTTTTGTGATGTAAGAAAAAATGAAATTAAGATAAATCATGACAGAACTTTTTCCACTCTGAATGTGAAATTATAACGTATAAAAATTAAGTGAAAAACAATTAGAATCATTTTAGGGAAAAATAAAAAAAGTTACAAAAACCTTGCTGCATAACTGTGCAGAAAAAAATGGAGCGCCACAGTGACATCAACAAGAACACGAACGTTATAATCCTTTAAAAATTTATAAAAGGACAAGACAAGAACTTATCAGGGAGGCTGCCAAGAGACCTATGACAACATTAAAGGAACTGGAGGAATATCTGACAAGTACTGATTACGCATTTGACAAAAATCTCATATTCTACGCATGGGCTATGGGGTAGGTTGGCTAGCCCTTTCTCACAAAAAAACATCCAAGCCCAATTAAATCACCCCAAACCATATGGCAAAATGTGTTTTGGTCTGATGAGACCAATTCCAAAAGTTATAATAATTCCAGAATTCCAAAAGGTGTGTTTAGTGCAAAAAAAACAACACCAAAAGAACACCATAGCCACGATGAAGCATGGTGGTGGAAGCATCATACTTTAGGGCTGCTTTTCTTCAGCGAGAAGTGTGGCTTTTATCAAGGTGGAGGGAATCATGAATAGCTAAAAATACCAGAAATTCTTTTTCACCCTCAGCTTACTAGGTTTTAGTATAAAACCTTCAGGTGTCTGCTAGTAAGCTGAGGATGTAAAAGAATTTCACCTTTCAGCACAACAATGACCCAAATACATCCAAATCAACAAAGAAATGGCTTAACCAAAAGAAGACCAATGTTTTTGAATGATCTAGCCAGAGCCCAGACCTGAAAATCTGCAAATAAAAATCTGTAGAGTGACCTGAAGCGGACAGGAGCTGCCCTCACAATTTAATGGATCTACAATGTTTTTGCAGGAAAGAATGGAAAAATATTGCCAAGCCAAGATATTCCACACTGATAGACTCTTACCCAAAAAGTGTTTTGTTACTAAATCAAAAGGTGCTTCAACTAAGTACTACAGTTGCAATAACAAATTTTCAATCCCCTATGCAAATCAGGTTTATTTCAGCTGTTTGCAATGAACAAATCAAACAAAAGCAATTGAAATTGTTCAACACAACATATGCTTCAAGTGGTTTCCCCAAATTCAACTGAAAATGCAACTTATAATGATTTCTCCAGTCTCAAAATTATTCAACCCCTTCAAGGAAAGCATCTTTAGTTCTTAACAGAACACCCTTTTGCTGTTATGATCTGATGCAAATGAGATGCATAGAAAGACACCAGCTTCTGGCAGTGTTCCTGAGGAATCTTAGCCCATTCCTCATGAGCAATGGCCTTTAGATCAGTAATATTCTTGGGTTTGTGTACTGCAACTGCCTTCTTCAAATCCCACCAGATATTTTTATGGGGTTCAAGTCAGGTGACTGTGATGGCCCTGTAGAATCTTCCAGGACTTCTTCTGCAACCAAGCCTTGGTGGAATTTGAGGTATGCTTTGGATCATTGTCCTGTTGGAAAGTCCAATGACGTCCAAGCTTCAGCTTCCTTAACATATGGCCTGACATTTGCTCCTAGGGTTTCCTGATACTGCAATGAATTGCCTTCCACATTGTAGGATCTCATCCACAAGCATATGACCCACAAAATAATTAGACACACAAAATCCAAGTACACTCTCAGCCAGAAAACCCAACAGACAGCTCTGAAGGAAATGTTACAGACTAGCTGCCATAAAACAATAAACCCTAACCCAGCAGACAGTCAGGAGCCACTTAATAAATATCTGTTTGCATTTGTCTTAACTCAACCACCTTATCACAATAAGATGAGTGTTAGAAGCATCCCCCTCCCCTCCCCCTTTGACTGAAAATTAATACATCTTTAAAACAACTGCAATTACCCATTTTCTGCCATGTTTATAACTACTAAGTCATGTTTATAACTGCAAATCAGTTATTTAGCATGCCTTAGTATAGTAGTATTAGTATGATTATGAATATATGTACTTAACAACAGTTAATACATGTCATGTGCGGTACGTGTGTACTCGTAAGGAAATTCCGGTCGAAAGTTGTTGTAGGTATATGTCAGTATTCTGGACAAAGTTTAATCCACACATCATGAAAACATGTGGAACCACCCATCTGCAGAGACAATGGACTTATTACAATCATGGGTGGAGCATATGGTTTACACCCAGCCCTAAGAAAATATCTGGTTGGTTGGAACCCTTAGAGGGTGGGACTAGCCAAAAAGAGTTAAAATTCAACTCTCTGCTCTCTTCACCTCTTGGTTTGTTCAACTCAACTCAGAACTCATCTCATCAGAGGTGGCGGCGGTAGTCTTCAATCAACATCTGCTCAGAGACCCAGCCTAGAAGCCGTTTTGTTCATCATTCCGGCTGGTCTTCTGAGATGCCACTCAACGCCGACCAGACCACGTCGTAATGAGGAATTCCCTTCAACACAACCATCGACAGGCAAGCAATAGCCCAGAATCTATCTAAGACTGGTGCACATAACATTAAGTTTAAAGCCCTTTTAAAGAAGTGAAATTAGATTGATAAGATTGATGGTTGGTTCAGGTCATGATGTGTGAAATAACATCCTTTGTTATAACTCCTTGTTAATTCACTCTGTTAAAGCCATTTAACACCTGCTTGCTCTGTGTGTCTGTGTGTGTGTTAGTGTTAGATTAGTTTCTCTGTCGTAAAAAAGTTCAATAAAGTTTTGTCTCATTTTAAACACACGTCTTATTGTTTACGAGGTCCATTGCCTTGAATTATCGATCTTGCTACATGCTCTTCAAATAATGTTTAACTGTATTTAGGATACTATTTCTGCTGGCCATGGAGGTAATATCTAATGCACAATTAATGAATGTGCCAAATTCAACTTATTGCTGGACGAATAGTTGATCAGAAATACTACATTAGCCAAATTTCCCCTTTCGAGCTGATCTGCTAGCCTTTCCCACATTTTTGGTGGAGAATACAGGTAGCTCAATTTAAACAGCAAATCTTCGTTACATATAATAGTGGAGAATACAACAATTTAACCCGAACAGCTAATTTTCCATGCTTGACTGTGGACAGAGTGTTCTTTCTTCATTCTTCTTCCTCCAGACATACCGCTGATTCACTGTGCCAAAGAGTTCCAGTTTTGTTTTATCACTCCACAGAACAGAATCCCAAAACTTCTGTGGCTTATTTATATGATTTTGAGTCAACTTTTCTTGTGCTTTTGGGTCAGTAGTGGTGTACGTGTTAGAGTTCTGGAATGGAAACCTTCTGCGTTTAGTATACGCTCCTTACTGTGCTCACTGAAACCTCAGTGGCTGTTGCCACCAAGTCTTGCTGCAGGTCTTTCGAGGGTTTTTCACAACCTGCCTTCTCAGAAATCTGGTTGCAGCCGTTGATACCTTCCTTTTTCTGCCCCGTCCAGGCAGTGTACGCTAAACAAACCCCTAGCCAGTTCAGGTATTCCATGTGCTCCAGCTCACGCACACCTGGTGCAACTAATGAAGCCTTTGGTTGACAACACCTGTTTTGCATATTTATGCTGTTGTTATGGATTCTATTCAGAGGGTTGAATAATTTTGACACTGGAGAAGTCATTATAAGTTGCATTTTCAGTTGAATATTGGAAACCACTTGAAGCATTCATTGTGTTGAACTATTTCAATTGCTTTTGTTTGAATTGTTCATTGCAAACAGCTGAAAGTCTGTAAATTTTGACAACCTGATTTTCAAATAATTTTGATTGCAACTGTAGTTGAGGGGTGTGCACACTTATGCAACCAAGTTATTGTAACTTTTTTATTTTTTCCTAAAATGTTTGATTGTTTTTTTGATTAATCTGTATATGTTATAGAATTTATTTTTTAACATCACAAAAACCTGCCATTTTAACAATGTTGTGTAGACTTTTTTCTCCACTGTATGCATATATTAGCTAGTATTTGTGTTATTAATGGTGCCAGTGAACAATAATTATAGATAAAATCTGGACGGGATTTACATTGCATTAATTTTGTTATTATTGACAATAACAAAACAACAAAATTCTCAAACAAAAGCACATTGTTCACCAAATAAATGGCTTCGTTGAGATCAGCCAGTATTTAAATGAAAATCAGTGTTGCAATGGAAATACTGGAAAAACTGATGGTCCTCAGCTAATATGACTATGATGGTTAATAAATGAATTACTGTCATGTTTTTATACTTACCTTTAGTGGTGATACTGACTGATTCACTGGGATCACTGACTATTCTAGCTCCATGTGACAGCAGCCTCAGCTCATAGTAAGAATCCTATGGTGGGGAAATTAAGCAACAAGAAATTTATATGCCTCAGTGTTGGTTTCTGTTGCATGTCATTTTTACTCTTGTCAACCTTACTCTTGTCAGTCCTTGAACAAGGATTTCTGTGGAGTTGACACTGATTTCTCTATCAAGTGTAACCCATTCACTCATCTCCTGCCTTGCCTGGAGCACAAAGGCTTTGATCAGTGGAGACTGAGCATGGGGCGGCAGCCACTGCAGCAACACACCCATTGCTGTGTAATTGACTGACAGTGAGGTGGGAGCAAGTAGTGCTGCTACATCAGTTACTACAGTGGGTGGATATGTTGGAGGACCTGAATATGGGAAACAAAATAGGAAAATCGACATCACAATCATATAAAGAGCAATATCAGAAAATACAATTTACAGTTGCAATCTAAATTATTCAACCCCCATTGCAAATCAGGTTTATTGTCAAAATGTACAGACTTTCAGTTGTTTGCAATGAACAAATCAAACAAAAGCAATTGAAATAGTTCAACACAATGAATGCTTCACGTGGTTTCCCCAAATTCAACTGAAAATGCCTGTGAAAATGACTTCTCCAGTCTCAAAATTATTCAATTCCCTGAATAGAATCCCTCACAACAGCACAAATATACAAATCACAAGCACAAAAGCACAAGAAAAGTCAACTCAAAAATCACATAAATAAGCCACAGACGTTTTGGGATTCTGTGGATTCTATGGAGCGATGAAACAAAACTAGAACTCTTTGGCACACTGGACTCTTTGGCACTATGTCTGGAGACTGGAGAAATCATTATAAGTTGCATTTTCGGTTGAATTTGGGGAAACCACTTGAAGCATTCGTTGTGTTGAACTATTTCAATTGCTTTTGATTTGTTCATTGCAAACACATGAAAGTATGTACATGTTGTAAATAAACCTGACTTGCAATGGGGTTGTACAATTTTGATTGCAACCATATATAAACGGAGTACACTGATCATAATTTTATAAATGCATATAAAGAGATAGTTTGCATAAAATAATTACAGCAGCAACAATATAACAACTTTAAATAAATGCGAATGTAGTAAACACAGAGTCAGAAATTTCAGAGACACTTAACCAAGGCTATACTACTGACCAAGGGTCATGATGGTGACAATTCCACTAAATGGGCCAGAGCCCAGCTTGTTCTGAGGCAAGATGCTGAACTGGTAACTGGTGGCAGGCTGGAGACCTGTCACAAGGAACCTGGATTCAGATGTGGAGACTGGGAGTGAGGTCCACTCATGTTTCTCTCTATTAGTGGGCTTCACCCTGAGTTGAACAAAAGAACAATAAAATAAAACACTAGAAGCTAACATTCTTGCCTAGAAGCTTCATACTACAACTGATAATATATACTAAAATAATATCACTCACCAGATGCTGAACCTCTGGGTATATCCTCCATCAAAGCCAGGCTGCCAGGATACATTGGCACTGTTAATGCCAGGATCTATAGATACCCCATTCACAGCATGGGGGCTTGTCCCTGAGAATGCATGAACAGTTTATGCATGAAGACAATGCAAAACACAAAAAGAATTAAGTTTGCAATGTTAAATGCTTTTCTCTCTAAATGCTCTTCACTCACCTAACACTAGAACCACAGTGCCTTTACTGACTGTGGCCACGGAATTGGTAGCATGACATTCCCATGCTCCTTGATGTTTTTTTCTGACTGGACGCAGAACCAGAGAACCATTGGACAAGACAATAAATTGAGAGAAAAGTGTATTCCCAGCCTGCAATACGAGACCAGAAAACATTCTGAAAATGAGCAGCACAGCAACATCGTAACATATTCTGAATATGAACTTAGTGTGTAAAAGAAGAAGGTCTTCATATAATTTGTTGCCATTTCTTTAT
Organism: Noturus placidus; assembly: GCA_022414735.1. NCBI lineage: Eukaryota > Metazoa > Chordata > Actinopteri > Siluriformes > Ictaluridae > Noturus > Noturus placidus. The sequence goes on from JAFFST010052779.1 coordinate 105,402, forward strand.
CATTATTTTAGGAAAGTTAGTGCTCACTTTGGTCCAGGTGATATTAGGTGCTGGGTCCCCATGTGGTTGGCAGGGAATGATCAGCTCTCTACCAACTTCCTGTAGATACTCAGCCCTGGGGGACACCTGAAACAATGGGGGATCCTGTAAAAGTGAAGGAATGTTAATGACCTATCTAGGAACTCTTCAAATCCGGGGCTTCATTTTTTAAATGTTTTGCACAGATTCCAGTGTGGGTGTATGCATATACCAAAAATCAAATATACAAATAAAGCACACACCAAGAATTATCAGATCTATAGAGCCATGGGTACACAGTCTCCTACTCATAAGCCCCTTTATAAATCACAAGCTTTTGGTCTAACCCATCTCCTCTACCAATTATAACCATAAGTGGTTCATATCACACCTACTTTTTGTTTATTTATGGTCTCATATGCATATAAATAGAATTGTAATTGTCTAGTGTGTACAATTTATATGTGTAGAAATAACAGTTAAAAAAAATATTGTCAGAGCCGGTTACACATCTCAGATTATTTGTAGACTCCTGTACCTTCAGAATGACTTTGGTAGGTTCAGACTGACCCATAGTCCCATAGCTGTTATAGGCAGTGCAGGTGTACATGCCTACTGCATCATCATTGGCTGTGTCTATGAACAAGGAGCCTTCTGAGTTTATCATCCAACCTGGGTACTAACCAACAAACAGAAAACAGACTTGAGAAATATTCTATTTATGCATTAGTGATAACTAGGGTTATGGAAATGCATATTTTGTTCAGTACCTGGCGTACGTCCAACGAGGCACCATCTTTGGTCCAGTTGACAAACAGCATCGGTGGCTCAGCTTGAACTGGGCACACAATTGTTCCGCCCATGCCAGCAGGGAGGTAAGTCACTCTGGGCATCCGCACCACCTGTGCAGGATCTAAGAAATTGAGAGAGGATAGACAGAACAAATTAGGATAACAAACTGTACCATTCAGTAACAAACTTGAGAGTAGCAAATTACTGTTCAAATAATGCATATACATTTTGATGAATGCGAAAATACTTTGACTATTATGCAGCAGGTCTTGTTCAGACAGTCTTTAAACACAATATTACATTTCACTTTGAGGGTAGCGGAAGCCGAGGGTGGAGTCAGTAACCCATTGGAGGGAATGCAGGTGTAGTTTCCTGAGTCCTCGGGGATTAATTCAGGAATGAGTAGAGAACCATCCACCAGGATCTTTACTCGAGACTTCAGAGATCTATGAAGACATGCACACATTGTATGTGTTAAAGGATTAAATATAATAAAACGTCTTAGTACAGTGTAGAGCAAGTAATATCTATACATCTACCTACACTACACTCACCTAGCACTTTATTGGGAACACTATACTAATACTGGGTAGGGCCTCCCTTCCTTAGAGATTCTAGTACATGTTGACATGACTGCATCACACAATTCCTGCAGATTGAACAGGTGCATGTTCATGCTGCGAATCCCCCCTTATACCACATCCCAAAGATGTTCTATTGGATTCAGATATGGTGACTGGAAAGGCCACTGAAGAACACTGAACTCATTGTCATGTTCATGAATCCATTTTGAGTTGACTTTTGCTTTGTGACATAGTGCATTATCATGCTGGATGTAGCCATTAGAAAATAGATAAATTGTGACCATGACAGGATGAACATGGTCAGCAACAATACTCAAATAATCTGTGGCATTCAATATCAGAAGTAACAGTGAGTATCTGGGTGGCCACCAGCTGCTTTAAGTACTACAATGCATCTCATCCTCATGGACTGCTCCAGATTTGTCAGTTCTTGCTGATGTTACCCCACTCTTACATCAAGGCATTTGAAAGTTCTTGTTTATGTCTCGGGGGACACATGGATAAACGTGGTTTGCCACTGCAAGGACGATCAGCTGTCCTTCCTGTCTCCCTGTAGCACTGTCTTAGGCATGTTACATTGCAGACATGACAGTTTATTGCTCTGGTCACATCTGCAGTCCTAATGTTTCCCTGCAGCAAGCCTTTGGCATGTTCATGCAGGTGAGCTGGAACCTTAGGCATCTTTCTTCTGTTGTTTGTCAGTAGAAGTCTCCGTAGAGTCCCAAGTTATTGTAACTGTGACCTTAATTGCCTACCATGTGTAAACTGTTAGTGTCCTATGGACTGTTCCACAGGTGCATGTGCAATAATTGTTTATGGTTCATGAAAAACATTGTTTAAATCCTTTCCAATAAAGATATGTAAAGCTTATTTGGATTTTACAAAATTATCTTTAAAATGTCTCCTGAACAGGGACATTTCTTTTTTGCTGAGTATCTATCTAATACACACACACACACACACACACACACACACCATATTATTCCTACATATTTACTATATTATATTTTTAAACAACTATAATCACATAGGCATATCATTAAAATATTCGCTAAATGACTGGGGCTCTTTGATTAGTAAAGCAGTAGGAGCTTCCTTTATGTCTATCGAAGTGGTTAGGAATATTAGTTATAGCACTAAATTATGCTACTAGGTTAAGGATATTAGCTTCACTTTAACATTATATGCTTTAAGTTACAGTACATGCCAAAATAATAGAATGGGGTTTAAAGGTTAGTACAATAACTACACTTGATCTACATAGAAATTAGCCTATCACAGAGGTAAAGATGCATTGTGCACTCACTCAACATAATGGACATTTTGCCCTTCTTTCTGCCACTCATATGTGAGGTTAGATGGGTATGCATCAGCATGGCACTGCAGAACTGCATCCTGGGACATGTTCTTGGTGGTGTCCTCAGGGGGAATAACAATGACTGGAGAACCTGTTTGAAACCAGGAATAGGGCCCAAAATGACAAACAAAATATGCTACAAATCCTGATTTAATCTTTTGTAATTCATGTTTATAGAAGCTGCTCATCTAGAAATAAATAACAGTTGGCACTATTTATTCTTTTATATGACATCTAAGATACAGGATTTACAGTAGGATTTTTATCATTGCTTATATTCTGTTATTTACACATTTCTAAAGAAGCAAAGCTCATTTGTCTTTTGCCTGAGCCATTGGTGCAAAACAACTTTACTATCATTATAAACTCATTCATTATTTCAAACTAAACCACCTCTAAACACATTTTCCTGATACTTTCATGCCAAAACAAATGAATGTAATGAATGAATGTAAAATGGCCTTACCAGCACAAATATCCCAATTTCAATATCCCAGTAAGAAAAAATCAGTTAAAATCTTTATCTATAGACATTACAATGCAAAGAAACTGTCTTCCATCCATTTTCTGTACCGCTTATCCTTACTGGGGCACAAGGCAGGGGACACCCTGGACAGGGTGCCAAACCATTGCTGGGAAATCAGCCTACAATGCATGTCTTTGGACTGGGGGAGGAAACTGGAGTGCCTGGAGGAAACCCACATAGAGAGCATGCAAACTCTGCACACACGGGAATTGAACCCTCAACGCTGGAGGTGTGAAGCAAATGTATTAACCACTAAGCCACTGTGCCCCCAGAAACGGTCTTAACTTAATCCTGATCTGGATTGCAGTGGATCTAGAGTCTGTGCCGGGAACACTGGGCATGAGGCAGAAAACTCACACATAGGGAGAATATGTAACATGTAGGACACAGTTATCAGGATCAAAAATTATTCTTCCAGTGAGCCCAAACACACACACAAATATGAACAGCAACTAAAAAGGCCTGTGCTATTAACTGCTGGATAATAGAGAAGGATATAGGCAAATGAAAATATGTACAGCGAGGTAAAGGATTAGGAGCCAAGCAGTCTCAAATGAAATTCAGGCTACACTAGTTGTCCTTGTCATCAACCATGCTTTGAGAGACCTAAACCTAAACGTTTCGAATATCATTTGGATAAAGAGAACATTACATGTGGTGTACTGTGGAAAAGAGATGTTGAACAAACAGAAATGATCAGTTCTAATTTTCTTAGTGTTTGTTTACTTTTCTATTTAATGAATTCTTCCTATGCAAATGTAGTGTCCATTTTGGTAATTTTTTCCACTTGTATAAAGCAAAACAAAAAAGGAAGGACAAAGTATTAAAAGAATGATATAAAGACTTACATCTATGCAATTTTCTCTTGATGACACAACAATGACACAAATGTACATTCACAAATGATTAGAGCAGCACGGGGAAACATTTCTTGTTGTAATACACACTTGTAGATAAGTGTATTTGGGATACAAACATTTCACTTTGAGAAGCATGTTTATGATTTTTGAGGCAGTGTTTCATTTCGCTTACAACATACAGATTTGCAAAATCTGTATTATAGTTCTGAGAAGTGTTGTCGCATTTGAGGTGAGAGACACTGTTACCTGAAATGTGTATAAAGTAAGAAAAACTTAAAGGATTAAGGTTAAGGGATTGTCTACAGACTTTCATTACGATCATGAAGCCTGTTCCAGGATACTTGCTTCTCTAAGTTAATATTTAATGCCTCTAGAGCCAAACTAACCTGGTTAAGCCCCACTGTGCCAAACAGTACCTCTTGCTTTGTTCCCTCACATGGATGAGTCAGGATCACTGACCTTTAACCTGTAGTTGGGTAATGTGAGTCAAGTTTCCCGCAGAGTTGGATATGTGACACTTGTACATTCCTGCTGTTTCCCTGGTAACCTTGACCAAAGATAAGGTTCCATTGATTACCTGATGGGAACAATAATGTCAATAGTAAAAAGAGAAAAGTTACGTGCATATCTCAACAATTGTTCGATTAATTTATTTAAGTCCTACAACAATTTAATGCGTGTAATTCTACTTTTTTACCATGTTGAATCTGACTGGTCCCCTATGTTTCCTATTATTATATTAACCTTCCACCGCATGTAACATTTCATTTATTTTAGGCATAATTTTAAAGATAAATTTGACCTCTCTAGTACTGTTTTTGTAGGATCCCAAACAGACAGTGCTAATTTGTGTGTGTGTAATCTGATCAATTTGGCAGTTAGTTGGTGGGTGTGTTGTGGGATTTGGGAATAATTGTGAAAATGATGCAAAGAGAAAGAAACAATATGAAACCATATTAAGTCAAATTTAAGTCAATAGTTGAGGCCTATTCAGATCTTTAAGAAAATCCCACAAGGGTAAACTGAATGTATTTCTAATTTGGTGTCAAGTACAACACTGAGTAAAGGTTGTGAGATGTGTCAAAAAATCACTCAAAACTCAAAATATGATATGAATGCAAAAGAGCAGACATTACACTTTTCACAAATATTCTTTGAATGCTATTGGCATTATATGTATAAAAATATGGTGAAAATCCAATGTGAGACATCATTTTGAGAGCACTGGTTTATTTTGTCTTGAAATGGCAAAAACATGCCCCTGAAAATTTAATACCTGCCATCCTACAATATTAACTTGTGCATAAATTTGTTCTTGCTAAATTGACTTTGAGGCCAAGTAATTCCTACTAATAGGGAGAGCTACACAACGAGAGTTTGGGATTTGTTTGACCTGATTAGTTCATTTTTAATAAATTAATGAGTTTGAGTTTGTTGGCCATCAAATGATGGGTTTACAGTGATGAAAGCATTTCACAAATCAGCAAACCATACTCTGCAACTGTATCTTTTAAACAATTTTTAGTTTACTACCTTAATCTTGTCTTCTTCCTCCACCGTGTTGTCCTCTTTTCTCCAGATGACTTTTGGTTTTGGGTTGCCATGTGCACCACAGCTAAGGGTGAGAGATTCCCCCAAAAGGACCTCCACAAAGGAAGGGGGTATCTTTATAAACACTGGAGGAGCTGCAGGGAAGAGGAAAAGGGAAAAATGAATGCAGACTTTAGCTAACGGCAAACTATTATACTCTACCTATATAGTCAAACACACCTTTGCAGTATTTATTTAATCACATGTACATATAATAAAAACTTTTAACATCTGTTTTTTCACTTTGGTTCAATCATATATGATTAAGTAATCACAGGCATCAGAAAAAGCATGACTAAACCCATTAAGCTCAAAACAAAGATTTCCCAAATGCATAGAGCCATTCATAACTTGGAAAACAAACAGGTGCTATTAATATAAAATATGTGAGCAAAAGGTTTGGAAGAACATCTCAAAGGCGATCAACCAAAGGCAAATAATGCAAGATTCCTCATTTGAGCTCTGAGCTGCAATGTGAAGAGACTTGTTATGAGCACTGATGTTTAAACAATAAGTGTGAGAGTCTTTGGGATATGAGTAAAACACATTGAAAACACAGGCAAATATGTGTGAATGTGAAAGATAAAAAATGTGTTGCTCTATAACTCCCTCAGACACGCGCACACACACACACACACACACACACAGAGGTCAGATGATACAGCATGCGCAAACACTATTGTTAGTATATTGCCAAAATACACAGCAATGTGTAAAACCTTCATGTACGCTGCAGACTTTAAGTGTTCAGCCTCTTCTTGTTATAAATCCCTGCTTAAAGCTTTGTATCACAAGACAATCACATAGATCACCTACCCTTGCAAGGCTTTAGTACATATGCATTATGTATAAATCACAAGATTTATACAGCGTTTATACTGGCAGCATATACAGTATGTATGTACACATAAATGAATGTATTGTGTATATTTATAAGATTTTTAACATTTGTTTTTGTAATTTAAAATCATTATAATTTCTACACACTGCTTTCCAAGGTGGAACATTCAAATGTTATTTTCTAGCTCAAATCACTGATAAATGAACATGGGTTACTGTCTGTGTTGAGTTTAGCATATTTTCCCCATATCCACATGGGTTTCCTCTAATCTCCCATAAACCATGCAAGTATGTGGATTCCTGACTCTTAGTTGCCCCTAAGTCTAAATGTGTGTGTAGACATAATGAGATAGACTGGAGTTCCTATCTTGGGTGTACCCCCCTTACAGGGTCCCATGGGATCAGAATCCACCACAACCAGAATCACTCTAGGCTAAATCAGTTCAGGCTAAATTCTCAGGCTGTGAGGAATCATACCTGTGATTGACAGGAAAGTCCATGTGCCATTTCTGAACTCATCAGCTGTTCTGTCCAGCAAAAGTATGCGACACTCAAACCAGCCTTCATCCTCCAGAGTCAAGCCATCAACCACTAGAGACGCTCCCTGTATCAGAGACACACGGCCTGAGGAGAGAGAGTAAGCCAGAGAGACAGCAAAATGAATAAGAAAAATACAACACCTATAAAAACTTTAGAAATTTTTATTTGAAAATATAAATAAGAACAGAAGATACTTATTGCAAAAACTTTGAACACATGTTCCATACACATGACAATGTAAGCATATGACTACATTAAACAGTAGAATATAACAAAACAACTGTTGATATAGTCACGTGAAAAAACAAATACACCCCATGGAAATTGTTGGCTTTTTTTGACATATTTGGAGCAGCACACATTTGATCCTCTTTAAAACAGTGCCTATTAATAAAGTCGATATACTTGAACAAAACCACAAGGAAAATCAACTTTTTCAATCATTTATTCAACAAAAATAACAATAGCTGTAATATTCTTCTGTGAAAAAGTAAGTACACCTTTGGCCTCAGAAGCTATCATTGACTCCTTTAGTAGAAATAACTTGTAGGCATTTTGCATAATTCTCCACCAGTCTCTGACATACTATATTCTTTAAGTTGCAAGATGTTTAGGTTTTCTTGCATGTACTGACTGTTTCAAATACCCCCCCAAACATTTAAATAGGATTCAAATCTGGGCTTTCACTAAGCCATTACATAAACCTCCATTTCTTCTATATGAGCCATTCCTTGGTGGATTTGCTAGAGTGATTAGAATCATTATCCTATTGAAAGGTCCCCACTTTCAGGACTACAGCAGGATTACAGTTACCATCAGCCACCAGAGCACAACACTCACTTCACATGACTGTTTGTACCTGATTCACATTTTGCATTAATGAACACTAGTATTTAAGTCATGTTTTGTATAGCACTCTTTGTCTAGATTCTGTAGTGAATAGCGTCGCTGTATGTTGTTATATCCATACCAGGTTCATGTGTGTTTCATGCCTGTATAGTTTGTGTGTGTGTTTATGTTAAGTAGTTTTAATTCTTGTTCATGTGTGTTCACTTTAAATAAGACTCCGCACTTGCATCCGTCGCCTACCAATCTGTGACAGATTGCTAGACCCAACCATGGATGCAGTAGAATTGATTCAAATCTTGTTTGACCAGGCCAAGCATATCCAGGAGAACCAATGGGAGTTCAATCAAATCAAGGTTATCCTGGACCAGCTCCAGGCTGGGCTCCCTCAAAAAAATATTTGGAGGAGGGCTACAACCTGTGCATCAGCCAAGTCTAGTCAGCTGAACACAGGCAGCCGGGTGACAGCGGAGATCATACCAGAGGCAGAGGAAGTGGCCTCTCCAGTGCAGCTTATGCTAGAGGTTGAGGGGGTAGCCTCCACAAACCAGCTAAAGGCTGAGGGAGCGGCCTCACCAGCCCAGCCAACAGCAGAGATCAATGGGGCGACCTCACCAGCCTAGCCAACACAGTATTTTGAAGTTGAGAATGCAGAATTTGTATAACTGCACTCCCACAAAAAACCTAAACACCCCTGACAGACATATAAAAATATCTAAACACTTAGCTTGAGACAACGTCTATTGTGCTTTAGTTTGAAATCAACAACTCAGACAAACTGAAAAAGAAAGCCAGATTTATGAAAAAACAGTAAATTGCAGTCACTGTGGAAGCTGCAAGTGTACACAGAATCACACAATGCTGTCATTTAACATTCCACTCTGGAATTTGAACTAATGGACAGGATAAGATCATTTTATTGAAGGCAATAAAATTTTTCATTCTATGAGTGAATGACTGCGTACAAAAACTCACTGTGTACTCCTTTCCTCTCATAGGCCCATCCACTCCACATCTATACTCGCTGCCTCACTATCTCAAGCTGATGGCTTTTTAAAAACTTTTTGAAGTTTTAAATGACAACACTAAAGGTGATGATTGTGTGCTGGCAGGAGACATTTACTCTTTTACTTGGAATTTCAATGAAACTCAAAACCCATACTGGTGCCACAAACATCTTGAAACTTGTTGTGAAACAATTTTGTCTTGGCTTGAGAAATATACTACATACACAGTAGGTTTTTCTTGACCTCCAAAAGAAAAATGTTTAACTCCAGGTCTGGAACATTACAAGCGCGGAGTTAGCTGGGTAGACTCAACTGCCACATTAGCAGTTGTACTACAGTTTTCCTAATGGCTTGAGGTATAAGTCAAAGTCAAAGACATACTGTTTCAAATAATGATGCAAAAAAAGTAAACATTATTACCCATTGTGTGTTTGTGTATTTTGTTGTATAATGTCTAAAGCACACCAAGACTAGCAAAAGCATTTTTTTATATTGTAGACTTTTATATAAACTTCAACATGCCCCTTACTAACAATGAGATGATAAAACAAACCAAGAATATTACTGTACAATAAAAGTTTATAGGCTCCTGAGTGGCACAAAAAATGATTATCCTATTGTTAGAAAATAATAAGAGTTTGATTCTGAACAATGCCACAGCAATCTGTGACCAAGAGTCCAAGACAGCAAACTTGGCCCTATATACCCTGGGTGTGAGGGATGGCATTACACTCCCCTGTCAATCAGAGCAGCATTAACCAATTGTTGGCATCTGTAAGCTTGTATGCAGAAGTGGTTAGTTAGTGCTTCATGCCATTCTTTCTTGGCAATAATATTATTCATTAATTTAAGCCTTTTTCACCCACAAAACAAAGCACAATATAACACAATATACAGAGACCTAAGGGACATTATCCTCCACAGACTGCCCCTGGTAGAAAACTCTGACAATCAAGCAATCTTATTACCACAGGTTCTATTATACATTGACTATGAATTACCCTTAGCCCCAGGCCTTTTTGTGTAAATGTTTATGTTCTCACTTCGGTTAACTGCTGCATGATAAAAGCTCTACTACCATCCCCCTAAAGCAGTTTAACAGAGGCATCCCTTAAAAAGCAGTGTCTGTTTATGTTCTAATAAATATGGGTGCCAGATCAGGAAGGGGAAGGTGGTTATTAAAAGAGCAGGAGAGGCACAAACGTTTACAGATGTCACAGCAGTTGAAGCTGCTGAAGCATGGGTGGTATTTGCTCTTATCTGAGCTCCTACTGGCTCATCCCATTTCCTCCCTGTTTTATTTATAAACAGCAGTAAAGATTACTCTGAGCAGTGTCTTTAATTTGCCTCAGGTGTCCATGGTTTTGGTTTTGATTATGTTCACTATTTAAACCCCTTGGTTACTGAGCACTTGGCTCAGTATTAAAGGTTAGATAGGTGATATCGTTTGTATTGTTTGTTTCCATGACTTGATTCATGATCTTGTTTTATGCCATGATTCCAGTTTCTCGTTTTCCTTGGTTTTGAGTTATGTGGTTAATAAAGACTTTGATCTGCACCTGCATCTGCCTCCAGTCCCGTTCCGCTCCAGAATACTGAGCCCCACACGCAGAAGCAGCAGGTCAAAATGAGCGCCAGGTTGGGCCAAACATTCTGGGAGAGGAGTCGGTTTATCAACAAAGCACTGATGCGGATTGCTAGCCAGATAGCGCAACAGGAGCTGCTGCAGCAAGCCGGGCTACTCGCCACGTCGCCTTCCGTGCAATTTACCCAGTCCCCGCTGCCGGAGAACCCTGCCGTGCAACACAGCCAGCAAAGCTACCCGAATATCTGGAGCCTCCCACTTCAAGGGAGCTATACAATGCCATGCATCCAGCAGAGCCACCTGAACTGCTGGAGCCCCCCAAGGCAGGTGAATTACACCACACTGCCCAGTCTGGAGGTGAAGGCTGACCCAGAACTTTTTTTGAGGGGAGCAACAATGACAGCAGATCTCCAGCCTGAGACCTACGGGGAGGTCTCAGCCGTGGAGCTCCAGCCAGAGGTGAACATGGCAACCTCTGGACCTCCATCTCCAGCCAGCATGGCAGCCACAGAGCTCCAGCCTGAGACCAATGGGGAGGTCTCAGCCGTGGAGCTGCAGCCAGAGGTGAACATGGCAACCTCTGGCCCTCCATGTCCAGTCAGCACGGCAGCCGCAGAGCTCCAGCCTGAGACCTACGGGAAGGCCGTCCCGCTGCCCTGCACAGCCGAGGAAGCTGTCCTGCTGTCCAGCCCAGCCGAGGAGGCCGTCCCGCTGCCCAGCCCAGCCAAGGAAACTGTCCCGCTGTCCAGAGCCACGAGGGGCAGCGTCCAGCGTTGCCGGGGGGCGGCGCCCTGCGTTCCAGAGCTGCCGTGGGCGGCGCCCTGCGTTCCAGAGCCGCCGGGGGTGGCGCCCTGCGTTCCAGAGCCGCCGGGGGCGGTGCCCAGCGTTCCGCCCATCTTCTGCCCGACGGTGGCTGCCTCATTTTCCATGCCAGCGAGAGACAGTTCACACAGGGGCCCAGGACCCCCGTTGGAGGTGACCTGCATGAAGTTGGCCCCCCCACCAACACAAAATTTCAGCAAAATAGTCTCATTCGTTTGTGATTCGTTTGTGCCAGTTTGTACTGTAAAAATTTTCGTTTGTGCTGCTTTTGTTCAGGAGATATTAACAAATTATTTATAGGTCATCCTGAGGTCACTCCGCCCCCCACATGCTCCAAATTAATGCGAAATAGTCTCACTCGTCTGTGCTACGTTTGTGCTGTAAAAATTTTCGTTTGTGCTGCTTTTGTTTTTAATATATTAAGCATTTAATTATGGTGTGATGACATCACCAGAAATGCACATGCTCCAAATTAATTCAAAGGATCGCAAAGGAAGTGCGGGTAGATCGCCATTCAAAAAAATAAAATAGATGTTAGCGTTGACGTACAGGGCAGCCTGTAAATGCTTAATATATTAAAAACGAAAGCAGCACAATTGAAAATTTTTACAGCACAAACGATTGAGACTATTTCGGATTAATTTGGAGCGTGTGTATTTCTGGTGACGTCATCACAGGGACTTAAAGTGAGGAATAAACAACGGGAACAAAAGCGGAAATTCAAGCCCACAATTCCATCGATTGTGATGGGAAACGTTAATTCTCTCACTAACAAAACCGACGAGCTCACTGCTCTGGTAAGAAATCTGAAGCTGTATAGGGAATGCAGCCTGATATGCCTTACGGAGACGTGGCTGACTAGCTGCATTCCCACTGCTAACGTTGAGCTGCCGGGCTTTAGTGTAGCACGAGGGAGGTGGATTGGTGATGTACATAAACAACAGATGGTCCAATCCCGGACATGTTACAGTTAAAGAGACTGTATGTTGTAAGGATGTGGAATTAATGGCAGTCAGTCTCAGACCATATTACATGCCGAGGGAGTTCTCGCATGCCATTGTTGTCTGTGTTTACGTTCTGCCACGAGCTCTCCCAGACATGGCGTGTGACGTCATTCATTCAACAATTGCAAGGCTACAAACTAAACACACATGCTTTTTTTTGCAATATCTGGGGATTTCAACCACATTACACTGGATTCCACCCTTACTAATTTTTACCAGTTTGTTGAGTGTTCAACCAGGAAGAACAGGACAATAGACCACATGTATGCAAACGTGAGCGATGCATACAGCGCCACCCCTCCTACCCCCACTGGGAAAGTCAGACCACAACCTCATTTTTCTTCAACCGTTGTTCAAACCGAAAGTACAAAGGCTACCGGTTACCACTCGCACCTTCAGGAAGTGGACAAAAGAAGCTGATGAGGCCTTGAGAGACTGTTTTGAGTCCACCGACTGGAGCATGCTTCAAAATGGTGAGGATTTGGAGGAGGTCACACATTGTACAACCGACTACCTGAACTTCTGTATAGACATAGTTGTTCCCACAAAAACTGTATGCTGCTTTCCAAATAATAAGCCATGGATAACCGGTAATGTCAAGACCCTTCTCAATAAGAAGAAGATGGCGTTCAGAGAGGGGGATCAGACAGGGCTGAGGCGCGTACAGGGGGAACTCAAAGCCAGGCTGAAAGAGGCCAAGGAGAACAATGTGAAGGAGGTCTGGGATGGAATGAAGACCATCACTGGACTGCAGAAGAGCAGTAGCTCTGTTAATGCAAATCAGTTGAATCACTTCTACAATAGGTTCAACTTCCCTGTTCCAGCTCCAATGGCAGTGGAATCTCCACCACCCTCTTCTGTTCAACTCACACCTCCCCTCGCACACACGGTGCTCCATGTACCCTCACCATTAAAGGCTGATGTGCTCCCCCCGCAAGGTGACAACGGCGTTGGCCACTAGCCACCGCTCTCCAAACACCAGACACCTCCCGCAGATGCATCCATTCCCTCCCCCTCCCTTTCCCCCACATAATCACGGCAGATCAAGTTAGAGGACAGCTGAAGAAACTCCGCCCCAGTAAGGCAACCAGGCCTGACAGACTGTGTCCAAGGCAGCTGAGGGCCTGTGCTTCTGAACTGGGGGAGCCACTGAAGCACATCTTCAACCTGAGTCTCCATCTTGGAAGAGTTCCAACACTGTGGAAGACGTCATGTCTCATCCCTGTCCCCAAGAAGCCACACCCAAGTGAGCTCAATGATTACAGACTAGTCGCTCTAACATCACATGTGATGAAGACCATGGAGTGACAGGTTTTGAGGATACTCAGACCCCAGGTACGTCCTGCACTCGACCCATTACAGTTTGCTTACCAGGAGAAAGTGGGCGTGGATGATGCCATCGCATATCTCCTACACAGGATGTACTCTTACATGGACAAGGGGAAAAGTGCTGTGAGAATCATGTTCTTCGATTTCTCCAGCGCTTTTAATACAATTCAACCTCTCAGACTGGGTGACAAGCTCCTGCAGATGGGTGTGGATGCTCACCTGACATCCTGGATCACGGACTATTTAACAGAGCGGCCACAGTTCGTCAAACCGAAGAACTGACACTGTGATTAGCAGCACCGGAGCTCCACAGGGAGCAGTGCTCTCTCCAGTCCTGTTCACCCTGTACACGTTTGACTTTTGCTACAATACAGAGTCATGCCACATGCAGAGGTTTTCGGACGATACTGCAATTGTGGGGCATATCAGGGAAAGGCAGGAGGAGGAGTACAGGAGCCTGGTGGAGGACTTTGTGCAATGGTGCAAAGTCAACCACCTACAACTCAACACTGCTAAGACCAAGGAAATGGTGGTAGATTTCCGGAAGTCTAAGCCCGCTCCGCTGCCAGTCACCATTGAGGGGGTAAAGGTGGAGGTGGTAAGCACCTACAAGTATCTGGGAGTACGCTTGGACAAAAAACTGGACTGGTCAGCCAATTGTGAAATACTCTACAGGAAAGGGCAGAGCAGGCTGTACTTCCTGAGGAAGCTGCAGTCCTTCAATGTCTGCAGCAAGCTCCTCCGGATGTTCTACCAGTCTGTTGTTGCCAGTGTCCTCTTCTATGCTGTGGTATGCTGGGGAGGAAGCACTAAGAAGAAGGATGCTGGACGACTGGACAGACTGGTAAGGAAAGCTGGCTCTGTTGTGGGAGCTGAACTGGAGTGTATCACTTCAGTGTCAGAGAAAAGGACACTGAACAAAATGATCAATATTTTGGACAATGACTGTCATCCTCTCTACAACGTTACCGTGAAGCGAAAGAGCTTGACCAGTTGGAGACTACGCTCACTGCCATGCAAAACTGACAGGCTGAGGAAGTCTTTTGTCCCTAGGACCATACAACTTTTTAATGCTTCACTTAGAGGAAGAGGTGAGATAGACTTCTCTGTATAGTCTATCTGCCTCTTCACCTTTACTTTCATACATTCTTATACATTTACATTTACATTTATTCACTTAGCAGACGCTTTTATCCAAAGCGACTTACAAATGAGAGATACAAGCAAAGTGATATCAAGCAGGGAACAATACAAGTAGTGCTACTATACAAGATCTATTAATTGAGTACTAGAAGATTATACACCATTGTTGACCTCCTACAACAATGTTATAACAATGTATGTTGACCATCTCATACACGTTTTTGCACCAATGACCCTCTATAACTATACTGTTTTTATTGCATCTCATTCATCTCATACACGTTCTTGCACCATTGACCCTCTATAACAATACTGTTTTTACTGCATCTCATTCACGTCATACACGTTTTTGCACCATTGACCCTCTATAACAATACTGTTTTTACTGCATCTCATCTATCTCATACACGTTTTTGCACCATTGACCCACTATAACAATACTGTTTTTACTGCATCTCATACACCTTTTTGCACCATTGACCCTCTATAACAATACTGTTTTTACTGCATCTCATACACGCTTTTGCACCATTGACCCTCTATAACAATGCCTTTTTTTACTGCATACACGGTTATGGACTATATTAGCCCGCATGTACAACCTGTCTTTTTTATGTTACTGTATTGTATGTCGCACCGTGTGTCTTGTGCTACTGGGACCTTGAATTTCCCCTCGGAGATCAATAAAACTAACTAACTAACTATCTCACCATAATTGAATGCTTAATATATTAAAAACAAAAGCAGCACAAATGAAAATTTTTACAGCACAAACCAGCACAAACGTAGCACAAAGGAGTGAGACTATTTCACATTAATTTGGAGCATGTGAGGGGCTGAGTGACCTCAGGATGACCTACAAATAATTTGTTAATATCTCCTGAACGAAAGCAGCACAAACGCAAATTTTTACAGCACAAACCGGCACAAACAATGGACAAACGAATGAGACTATTTTGCTGACATTTTGTGTTGGTGGGGGGGCCAACTTCACGCAGGTTTCTTGGTGTTCCGGGAAAAAGCACCTTTTTGAGGGGTGTTCTGTTACGCCACAGCTAGCAGATGGCACTGTGGCACAGCTCCTGAAGGGTCACGTGACTTTGTTTTGGTTCGCTTGCTTCATGCCTGAGCATTTAGTTTAGTTTAAGTGTCTTTAATTTGCCCCAGGTGTCCAAGGTTTTGGTTTTGATTATGTTCACTATTTTAAATCCCTCAGTTACTGTGCACTTGGCTCAGTATTAAAGGTTAGATAGGTGATATCATTTGTATCTGTGTATCCTTTGTTTCCATAACTTGATTCATGATTTCGTTTAATGCCAAGATTCCAGTTTCTCATTTTCCTTGGTTTTGAGTTATGTGGTTAATAAAGATGCATCTGCATCTGCCTCCAGTCCCGTAACAATACAAGACTTACATAAAACGAGGTCAAGCGTATAATGATTATATAAAGGACAGAACAAACAACGGAGACAACAGTGCAGTGCTGAACATGACTGTATATATTAGGGATGTCATGATACCAAAAATCTAGTAGTCAGTACTGATACCACCAAAAGTACGCGATACTTGATACCAAAGTCGATACCACAGTGTGATATAAAAACTACATTTTAATGTAAACTAAATTACATTAAAAACTCTCCTGGAGGACATCCAACTCTGGCTGATACTGGCAGAGAGAGAGAGAGAGAGAGAGAGAGAGAGAGAGATTTTAGTTATTAAACACTGTCTGACAATGAGTGGAGGCTACCGTGGAGATGCAGCACTCCTAAACACACACGCATGCACACACGCACACAAACACTGATATGGTGGCAGGCCAAAAAGATTTATTAAAAGCATGAATATTTGAATAATAATTAATGACATTAGGCTTCATTTAGCTGACAGGACACGGGTTATAAACCAGTGGTTCCCAAACTTTTCCAGGGCAAGGCCCCCCAAATGGCATTAACATTTGACCTAGGCCCCCCTTTTGCAAGATGTTTTTTAAACACATTAAAAATACAAACTTCTGAATATATCCCCCTTTTTATTACATCTTACATATTTACATTACATTACATAGGAATTGACTGCATAACATATATGCATATAAACATACAGTATAAACATATATACATATAAACATATATATATATATATATATATATATATATATATATATAATGTTTATATGCATATGTTATGCAGTCAATTCCTATGTAATGTAATGTAAGGATGTAAGATGTAATAAAAAGGGGGGATATATTCAGAAGTCTGTATTTTTAATGTGTTTAAAAATAAACACCTCTTGCAAAAGGGGGGCCTAGGTCAAATGTTAATGCCATTTGGGGGGCCTTGCCCTGGAAAAGTTTGGGAAACACTGGTTTATAACACTGCAACGGTGGTCCATTAGGAGGTAGTTTATAATACTGCAATGTGTTAGCGTCGTTAACAAATAACTGGCTATCCCTAACATTATGGTGCATTACGTTAGTTGGTTTCAGGGCTACAATGCCAGCTGCCCCAAACAAACATAATATAGGACCGTCTTTTAGGTGATTCGCCAAATTTGAGGTGTTTCCTTGCTAATTTTGAAATGAACGATAGCACCAGTTGCAAACCAGCTTCACAGCATCAATTATATGTTTGTTGTCATCCGCCTGGAATGTGAAGTATTTCCATATTCCATACCACCTTTCCTCTCAATGAGTCACGGTGGAGCTAAAATTCTGTACATTTCCCCGTGTGCTTGTAGTTGTTGTTGTTCTTCTTCACCACTTGTGGACCAACTAAAACACTTGCGCGTATTTGCTGCCCCATTAGGTCCGTAAGAATTGCAACCTAGGTACCAGCATTAGAAATGGTACCAACACTACTCCAGAAAAACAAGTACTGTCACGTTTTAAGAATGTTGGTACCGACTTGGCACCGAAGTATCGGTTTTCGTGACATCCTTAATATATACACACCAGTGCTAATGAGCTAACCGTGAAACAGGTGATGTGATATGGTGCAGTGGCTGATGGGAAATGTAGTTTCTAGTCCTTTTCCCAACATTACATGACAACTAGCCTTTCTGAAATACAGAAAGGGGGGCTTCCTTAATACATTTAACAATTTAATTCGGTTCACTACACACAAAAGTGAGTATAAATCTGCATACAGTAAATACACACATACAAGCTAATTGAAGGTGCAATATCCTCAGTCCTGGCTACACACCAACTACTGTACTGGGAATATAAACCTATTGGACACTTAACCCTTTCCTGCTGTGGTGTGGCCATCCATCAATGGGTGGAGAATGAGGCTCCTCACCACCCTGCTTAATTCTCAGGTTACCATAGTGATGGACCCAGGGGCGGGGAGTTTGGATTTGAATTCATTTGCTGCAGAAAGACAACAGGGCAAAAGGTTTGGGAGAAAGGCAGGCTCACAAGGCGGGTAGTGTTTGTGGCTGTGTTTTTTTTATGACATGTGGGGAAGAAAAGGCTGTGTTTTGATTCAAACTGGCTAAAGGATCATGACAAATAAGGTTGAAAGGAAAAAGAGGGTGCATAAGGGAATGTGTGTGAGTGTGCGAGAGAGAGAGAGAGAGAGAAGGAAAGAAAGATCTGCCCTTACAGTGGTGTGAAAAAGTGTTTGCCCCTTCCTCATTTCCTGTTCCTTTGCATGTTTGTCACACTTAAGTGGAGGAAGGGGGCAAACACTTTTTCACACCACTGTAGCTGACAAATGGTTGTTTGTGTATTTCTTTTTTTGCTTTGAGCACATTTGTCTGTTAAGCATATAAAATCAACACTATATCCTGTGCTAATTCAAAACAAATAAATATGGGTATGTATTAATATTTCCACATTGAATATTTACAGATTTTTCCTACTCATAAGTGCATAAAAATAAAACTACAATATTAAACTGCAATAACAGTGATGAAATTCCTTAAGAGGTTTAAGTGGGAACCTCTGGATCAATAAATCCTCCAACATCAATGTGCACTCAGTGAAGTCTGACCTCTCTGTCCCCGCAATTTTTCAACAGACACATCCATCAGTCTGCACACTGTTTTATTGGCATGATGGCCAGGTCATCCAGGCCTGACCAATCAAAGCACAAGAATCTCAGACAAAGACAATGAGATGTGGCTTTGCCTTCCTTCTCAGCAACTATCTGCTCCATTGCTTTTCTTGCATTCTGTATTTTCTATTCCCCTTTCACTTGATATTTTTCTCTTCATTACTTCCTACTCATAAATTCACTTATTTATTTATTTATTTATTTATTTATTTATTAACCATTAATCACTTATACCAAGCAATATCTTTCTTTTAACACTGTTATTTTCTGTCTTTTTATACTTTTTATTTCTGTCTTTTTCACCTGTTTGCATTTTCTCTTTCCTCTCCTTGTAATTCCATTTTCACTCACCTATTTATTTTTCCATCCACATATAACATGATATCTCACCATAATTATTATTAAAATCCATTATGACATTTAATATGAATACACAGTTATGGGTGTAGATTAGAGGATGTAAGGGGCCCTTACATATACGGCAGCATAAGCCCCCAAGATGCTACGGCATACATGCATTTTTTTCCTAATCAAAATGAAGTACCAAATGCTGTTTCCATAAATAACTGACAATTATTTCTTAATGATTAGATATACTCTGTCTAAATCTCTGCTCAAATACACATTGCATCACTTGTGAATGGCGAAGACTACTACAAGCTATTAAGTTTCCATTAAGCTATTAAGTTTGTTTTGTTATCCTTATTCATCCAATTTTTGTCTGCAGGCAGTGGACAGTAAATGTGTTTGTTATATCTGTGGGGTCTTCCTGATCCATAAAATAAAGCCCCTACATGGTGGAGTCCTGTCCCTACTCTCCCCTATGGAGAACGATGGATCATTGTGTAAAGGGGGCCTTGAGCCTCGTTTTTCTTTGTTCAACCCTGTGTAAGTTTAGCGGGAGTCGTGGCCTAGTTGCATTTTGGGATATGTTTGGATTTGAATGAAACAAAACATCTAGACAACCCCCCCCCCCCCCAAAAAAAAATCCCTTAGCGCCTCCCCTCATCTTTCTGCTTTACTTCAAAATCAGAAAGCCCCTACTGCTCTGTACTAATCAGTTAAACCCTCCCATGAATGGCTCTTTGTCATGAGATAGATTAGAATGAACTCTCTCACTGTCTCACTGCACCAGTAAACAGGCTAAGGCTAGGAAGTACAGGGCTAATAGCAGAATATTGCTCACAGACATAGATCAACATTGCTAACCTTTATGTTCTTCAAACAATGAACATAACCATCAAACCCTTCATTATGCAGAACAGTGCAAGTCCACTGCAAACTGAAATACTGCTTTCCTCTCAGGTCATTTTTTGATTAAATAAAGCATTCAGCCATAATCATACAAGTACATTAAAGATAAAACATATTTATCAGACAGTTACAAAGCACTTCTGGAGTTATATGAGGAAATACCAATCTGTCCCCCCCAACATACAGGAGAAAATATTTTCTATATGTTCCGCTTTAATTTTCCCTGCCAACGGATCTGTCCTTTCTTCATCTATTCTATTTATTTTATTTATCAATATGTTTATGTCTATTATTTTTTAATATATTCACGTTTGTTAAGGAAAATCGGTGTGAGCCCCCCCTCCAATTGTACACATACTCAACTCAAGGTCGGTCATGTATTTTAGCAGTTTCCCCATGCTGTGGGAGATTCAATCACTCAGAAACCCTGTGAATTCAAACAGTAACTGTAATCCTAAAACTATCTTCTAAATATGCAAATTTTCACTATCAAATTTTGGAAGTTTGGCTGCGCAGTTAGGGGGGGGGGGAGGGGGTTGTCCATAACATGGTTACACCCTTGTAGAAGACACACTCTTAGGAAACATAGGTATATGTTTACAATCCACTTTTACACCAGTGCTGAATAATGGAATGGTAGCTGTAAATTAGGTCTGTGAAAATAACCTTTATAAATTATTCCAGTGCTGAGATAATTGGCACACACACTTTTGTGAATTGTGTAAAAACTGTCAAAAATTAATTATAGCTTTTGAGAAATATAGGTTTATAGGTGGCTGCAAAGTTGTTTTCAAAACATAGATACTTGGTTTTAGGTGTTTTGCATGTCACTTCTTGTAAATAATGTGAATGAAATTGGCAAACTTGTAGTAAAGTTTAATTTAATTATTAGTGCTTCAGTTAGCTGTGTTTATAGTTTGAGTGTACTGACCTCACTTTGGAGAAATGTGTTACTTAAATTGGTTAAAAAAGAAACCAAAACCTGCATTGCTCAAATGGCAAGCTTAATTTGAAAGCATTTAAATGTCTCTAAACAACAGTCAGTAATCTGATATGACCATGTGACTCCAGAATATTTCTATGTCTTGAATTTTCACAAGTTAGTAAATGATTGCCAAGTTTAGTGCCCAAGTTTCAGCCTAAATTTCATGGCCCTGAAAATAGTCAGTTCCTCATGCATATTAGTTAGTTCCTTATGCAATATTCGATTTCTTACCTCACACTTAAGTGAGGACTTTAGTAAGTGGACTTATTTTACTCTTAAACCACTGACAATTCAGATCAAATGTTTATTTAAACAGAGGCCAAGATGTCCAGAAAGCCATGTTTCTGAACCTGGGAAAACCTTAATGACTGCCATGGTCACCCATGAGTAGTTTCACACACAGAAACTGTGCCATTCCCTCTCCGATTGCAATCCCAGGAACAGATCCTCCCCATGGAGGTAAGACCAAGCACAGTGAGCTCAAACACAATAGCAGTCTAGTCTAGTTCCTTCATCCTCTGGCGAACAATCTATTCGGTCCATTTTAAACAGTATAACAGGTTTGAGTAGCCTGTCTCAGTCACTTCTATGTGTTGATTAAACACATAGTAAACAATCTGTGATTATTTTTTAAGTAAGTAAGGTGGAAGAATGGTAGAGGCCATGAAAGGAGCAAAGTTTGAGGAATTGAACAATTTAGCCATGAATGACTGTGTAGTGAGGGGTGGCTGGGACTGAAAAGGACTATTCTTTCAATGATTTATAACCTGGTCTATACAAGAGCAGTCTTTGCATGTTCTGTGGTATGGCAGACACTCAAGACTTTGCAGGAATGGTACCATGCCTCAACTTAAGACAAAGCAGTGAAAATCACAAACGGTTTAGTGGGGAAACAAAGTTGTTGACTTCTCAATACATTTAACTGGCCTTTAAAAGGAAAGAGACTAAAAAGGGAGCAAATGGTGCAAAATAAAAAAAGAGAAAAAGGTTCAAACCATAAAGTGATGGAGACCTGGCCTGACAGAATTACACTCCCCACCCCTTACAGGGGGCCTTCTCCTTCATTTCCTTTGTGCTGGGGGGCATTTGATCTACCTTTGCTTAGGATAACAGACTCTGACAGTAGAACACAGTCTAAGCATCCAGTGAAGCACTACAACTTTAAGAAACACCCATTTTCACCCATCACATGAAAATCACATGATTTCTATATATTAATTCTGACCCTGGGAAAACCTTAATGACTGCCATGGTATTAAGGCAAAGTTGCACAACTATCAGTACTAGAATTGTTACTTATATACCAGGGTGTTTAAGTATTAAACTTGTGAACTTGCACTTACCTGTATTAAAACAGAAACAAACTTTAAACACTGCATCTCTTTTTTTGTATCTTTTTGGATCCTGTGGTATAGCTCTCTTTATCTGGTCTCTCTAGTCATCAGAGCAGCCTTGACATGTTCAGTAGCCAATTCACCTGGTTCCTGACTATTGCAATGCAATTAGCCCTTGTGCTAGTCCAACACTCACCTGAGAGCTTATTAGGTAGCCCATTGGATCTTTTTTTTGACTCAAATTTTCTCAAGCAGAAATGTTATATGGCAAATACTGAAATAAGTTAATAACTTTTGGCAGTGAATCTGAACCAAGTTTATTAAAACTGTCTGTGTTGAAAATCATTGATAACTGTAGGCATGTGATATAAACTTGGCATATCACAATAACTGCTTAAACTATTGTATTATCAGGGTAATATTGCATTTTTGTAATTAGTTTCCTGTTATGTTGTTCTGCAAATGATCTCTTAACTGCAAAAGCAGTATTACAGCATTGCCTTCTCACAGAAGGGAATTTATGACCTTGCTTAAAATATATCCAAAATCTGAAAACACGACTGTCTTTACTCTGCTTTCTGAGGTGCCCACTTCCTAATTCACTGTGCCTTCCTAATTCAATTCAGAAGTAGTATTGATATTTGGACACTTGCACGATAACCATATTGTGACTCATTTCCTTGCTCATTATTTAAGTGGTGCTGACAGATCTGAATTGACGTTACATCAGCTGCTCTCCCTAAAGGGCTTGTATGAGTGATAGCACAGAGCACGGGTGCAGGCCAGGCAGAGCCCCATCTGTGCCATGGCCCACTGGGGAAACAAGGAAATTATCATTTTCTCTCCAATCAAAACCTGCTCAGATGAAATAAAAGCCCATCAAAGTAAACAGCATTAACCAAAATGAACCAAGGCTTAGGATAGTAGTTTGCTGAAGTAGAAGAAGTGGTGACGGTTATTGTCAGGAAGCCAAAGGGAGGAAAGCCTTTGGGAGTTAATGACAGATGTTTGTCTTTTGTTATTCATGAGACAATGTCTGATTAACATTTCTAGTTTAAGAAGTGCATTATGCCCTGTGCTTCATAATTTCATGTTTGTAGCAAAAAGAAATCCTTCTCTTAGTGGGTCAGATATACAGGATCAAAATACTGACCCAGACAGCAGTGGCCCAATATACCCCCCCAAACTGCTAACCCCATGCTGATCCAGACCCCTCTGAAGACCCACCTCCCCCACAGGCTGCACATGTCGTACCCCTCCTGTACTGCATCCAGAAAAGCTTTTCCCTCCTCCCCTCCTTCCCTTCCCTTCTAGTGCCATCTCTCCCAGACAACACACTCAGTGTAATTACAGGGCACGTTGACTGGATCACCTATTTGATGATATTATTACCATGATCAAATGCTTATACACATACACCCACCAACATACACAAACACACACCCATGCACACGCTATCATCAAGAAAACAAGTTGTCTTTTCATTAAAGCAGTTGTCTTAGGGGAAAAATCCCTAAATGAAAGCACCCAAAAGGCCTTCAAAGCTAATGTAAAAGGTGTTCTTCTCCTGAGTTGCCTTGGAACCTTTATAGTGTCTACGCAGCTTTCATTAAACAAGCACTATCCTGCACTACAGAAGAGATAAGGGGATCTCTTTTCAGCATGCCTCTACTGTTGATTTCAATCCTGCCATAATCAATCTTATAATATAAATAAACTAAACACCTTTGTACTATACACACTGAATTGCAACTATACTTACTTTAATGACTTCTTTAGATATGAGGATCTAAACGGGTACTGGGCATAAATGAAGTAATAACTCACCTTTATAATTTGGGTGCACACGTGGCGTGTAGTCTCCAAATTTAATAAGAATGGGGACGTTGTAGCCCAGCCGCACCCACTCAACCACGTGAAGAGGGAATAGATTGGGAGTCATGACCCCATCTGATGAAGAGGTGAGGGTGCAGCCCAGTTCTACAGTCCCCCCTACTCTTCCTTTCACCACTGTTTCAGCACTTAATGAGGAATCTGTGATAAGACAAACACAGACACACACACACAACCTCAACCTGCATGTTCAAATATCCATATAACCTGAGAATAAACTACACACGTCTCCCCTCAGATCCACAGTAAGAGGCATTAAGATGCTGAAAGTCTTGTTTATCAACCAGGCCTTCACAGGGGAGGTTTGTAGACCACCATGCTTCATGTTGACAAATTGCAATATTATTTCAGCCAGCTGTTAACCTTGTCATCTTTCCCCTGTAGCCAGAAATCCTACTCTTTGTCTAGAACTGAGATTAGAACTAATCTCTCAAAGAGGATGCTCTCTGTTAAAATGAGAGATCAGCATGGCCCACCAAACACCCCCTCTTCAGACTGCTGTAAACACATGGCCTGTGACCCATCACCATACTGCTCCCCCTTGCACAGACAATGAGCCCTGCATTGACTAAAAGGGAGATCCTAAATCCCAGACTGATCAAAATTCAGATTTGCATAATATATTTTTCGTGGCCAGATTTGGGCCCTAAACACATTCTTGCTCTGTCTCATGTTCCTCCCCCATTATGGTTTGGTACAATGCTGGCTGATCCAGCATAGAATATTTATGTTAAATTGGTTTAGCTGAATCCACAGACCACAGCCTTCCCTGGTTTATTATGATTACAGACACTTTGATATTAGACGTCTCCTTTTAAGTGGTAAATGCTGATATCCAAATATGATTTGAAATGAAAATTAAAACAGGGTGGTAATCAAGGATGGCAAACAAGGAAAAATAGAATTAGGGGATGGAGGAATAAATAATGATGTGAGGAAAGAAAAGGTAGGAGAAATCACATACATGTACATTTAAACAGGGAACTAGAAATCTTGAATATTAAAGCAGAATCTTGAATATTAAATATTAAAGATATTGAACGATTATTTTCTTTCTTTTAAATGTTTCAAACTTCTAAAACCTTGTTTTTTTTAAATTATATAATCGATTATTTAATTGAAAATGTTAATAAAAAAAATTCCCCGCTGTAAGTGGTGAAACAGAAGAGGGGACAAAGATGAGATAAAGAATGTAAACCAAAATAAGTGGGTAACACTGTGAAATAGAATATTTGGGAGTAGAGAAAAGTAATGTATAGTGACGGGTAATTCAATATAGTAGAGCAGTAGGAAGTGCTTGAGTAAAATTAGCAAAACAAGACAAAAAGATGTATAGAGTACTGGGCCTGTTACAATAACTAATTTTATTGGATGAAATATTGTCCCAGAAATAATTGAGATAAACGATATTATTGTCATTTTAAGACAATTTTTTTGCCACCGATATAACGATCATATAATGTCATAGTTTTTGTCTTCTGATAAAAATATCCTGTAAATTTAGTCAATATTTCATTGTCATTTTTATTAATTTTATTCAAATTTACTCTGAGTAAAATGGCATCAAGTATTAGAGGACGGCATTTTAGTGGATGAGAAAATGCTAAATTAATCCAAACATTCACGCATTTTATATATTAAACTAAAACACGTATCAACAAAAACATGTGAAAACTGCCCTTGTTGTGAAAACCTGATCTCCTGAAATAAGAGCATTACAAGGAGTACTGTAATACATATTGTGAATTCTTTATGCTTTAGTTATTCATTGTCCATGTTCTAGTGCATTGTTACTGAAAGAGAGTATTCACAATGTGACTTACCTGTTCTACCTAGCGCCTTCAAGTTCAGTTGTGCATTCGCGTCATTTTGTAAAGAAGGAAGTGGTCATATTAGATTTATCTTGTGTATATGTCTGATTAATCTCATATAGGTTATGTTTGGGTGAGTTAATTAACCTGCTAGTAAAGTGTTTCAGTTTACCACTGTTTATTCACTGTTCAGCTTCAGCTCATGCTTAAGCAGCTCAATCCTTGAAATTATTGACTATGGCTAGATTATTTGACCTATTCTACACTAGACCGATTCTTTCTGGAATTTTCTTCTTTAAAATACACTGTTAGTGTATCTTGCATGTCATTTTTCCAACAGTATGTTTTAAATAAAACTATGTTTAATTAAATACTGTGCTTGTGTAGTGATTTCTACACGTCTTAAATTCAAAAGCAGTTTTTGCATTTGAATGCGCATTTTTATCTTAAATTTGATGGATATTTGAAATTTGGATTTTAATTTGACAGCACTAGAGCAGACGAGAGGACAGAAGCAGTGCGAACGGCTAAAAAAATTGCCGTCGAGTGCTGTGTGCAGAAACATCCTCAGCATGTAGAGTGTGTAGATCTAGTTTTGTTTTCTTTTTCATGTATTTTGGATTATCCTTGCTTTTGCTGCTTGCTAATCACCTGGCCTGTGCTTTATTTACTGATTTTTATTGGTCTGCCTGCTTCTTGTCACGTATTGCGCTGGAGAGGAACCAATCGCGGTAAGAAGGCGGCGTGGTGAACAGGAGTAGCGTGTCGAGGAATAACTAAATCCAAATCGAAGACGATAGAAGACGAAACCAAAAACGTAACGAGGTCAGGCGATCAGGCGAAC
>JAFFST010052780.1:16569-39141 GCA_022414735.1 Noturus placidus
TTTTTTTTTTTTTTTTTTGCATCCACTGTACCCACCCTTGTTCACTCATTCTCTTCCTCGTCTATATTTGAGTCTGAGAAAGTAGACAACAAAATAAGGCAGACTGTCAGCCTGGTCCCTAAAGAGAAAGACTAAATCTGTTTTTTCCCCTCCTTCTACCTTTTCATCATTTATCAGCATGCTCTCTATCAAGCTTGTGGATGAAGTGAGGATAAGTGTGTCTGGGGGTCATTTTCTATTCATCAGCTAAATTTACTGCAAATCCTCAGTCAGCAAAGAAAGAAAGTGAGAGAACGTAAGGGTAGAAATGCCTCATGAGTACAACACTGTAAGAAATACTAGTCCCGTCTCTCCTCCCCCTAAATCACAGCACGACCTTTTATTTATTATTATTTCTTTTTGCTTTCTTCCTTGCCCTCCTTCATGCATCAATCACTGTAGCTGTTTCCCACTGGCAGAATGAGTCACCTTCACCTCTCAGAAACACTCCACAATTCAAACTAACATTGTCCTTGCACATACCAATCCTCCACCTCTCATACACACACACACATCACAATTTTACGAAAGCCTTAAAAGACAAATTGTGGAAAGGGTTGACAATCTGTATCTCATTATTTCAACTTTATAACTCCATATTTCTATTTCAACTTTATACCTCCATATTTCAATATCAGTATTTTGAGTTATTATCTATATATGTAAGGACTAACACTAAAACCATGCTGTTATGCAAAAATAATCCTTGGCAGGGGCGTGATACGGCCTGAAACGTAGCGGAGTGGATTATTTTTGTTCAAATTTTTAATTATTCATTGAGCTCCAAATCACACTTTTTTAGCTAGAAGGAGGTGAAGATGGAAAAGGACCTTCAGCCTTCGCATGAAGTGGACGCATTGCTGGGCCTTCATGACTAGGCAGTTGGTGTTGAGAGTCCTGGAGAGGTCCTCGGTCATGTGAACACCAAGAAACTTGGAGATTTTGACGCTCTACACAACTGTTCCATTGATGTGCAGTGGTGAGTGGTCCACTTTGGTTCTCCTGAAATTCATCTCTTTAATCTTATCCACATTAAGAGATAGATTGTTGTCTCTACACCATTGTGTGAGCCGGTTCACCTCCTCCCTTTATGCCAACTCACCATTGTTACTGATGAAGTCCACAACTGTCTTCAGCAATATTAATGATGTGATTAGAACTGAACTTGGCAGCACGGTCATGGGTCAGCAGGGTAAAAAGCAACGGACTGTGCGCACAGTCCTGAGGAGCACCGGTGTTCAGTGTGGTGGTGCTGGAGGTGGGAATACCGGTTCCATGAAGGGGTGTTCTTAGTCTGCAACAATGTTTAAGTAGGTGGTACATGACAAAGTAACATCCACACAAATCCTCCACAGTTTTGCCTTCTTCCCATAGTGCATCCTGGTACCATCCACATGATGTAAAAGAAAATGTGATTCATTAGACCAGGCCACTTTCTTCCATTGCTTCATGGTCCAGTTCTGATGCTCACATGGACCACTTCTAGTAGGTGCTAACCACTGCATCTAGCCACACAATTTGGCTCTTGTCAGAGTCGCTCAGATCCTTAGGCTTGCCTGATATATCCAACCCCTTGACAGGTGCCACTGTCAGAAGATAAACAATGTAATTCTCTTCACCGGTCAGTGGATTTAATGTTATGGATAATTGGTGTGTAAATCTTTCATTTATGTTACAGCCAAAACTATTATCAGCACCGTAATGTTCAACAAAATCAATGCACACCCACTGATTCGAGAATTCAATAGTGTTGTGGTGTAAATCTAAAGAAAAAAAATCATAGATGTTAATTTAATGAGAAATTACGTCAAAATAACTCACAGTGTAGGATGTCTACACAATTTATATGAACATGGGTATGAAAACATCATGTTTGTTCACCATTCCGCGAAACACTCTGCAGCACAAGAGTTAATCCTAACGGTGTGGATCATCTGCATGAAATTATACCCATCAGCCCTGCGTTTGCCCCCATCCCATTTCCCTGCTCTTTCATTCAGCTGTTCGATAGTGAGTGGCAACCCTACAGCTCTATCCTAAGAGCTCTTAACCTCCATTACACAAGCAGCCACTCTGCTCTTTATTTCATCAGCATTTTCCATGAAGTAAAAAAAAAAAAAATCGTTTGAATCTATAAACCAGAGTGCCTCTTGTTTTTAAACCTTCCGACACAATTCTGTCTTCAGTCAGAAAAGCGTGTGTACGTCTCCAACATGGAAGAGCTTCCATATCTTTCCATCTGGTTTCTATTAAGAATCAGTAAAGCTGTTTTGTAACTATGTCTATTGATAAATGTGCTATACAAATAAAATTTAATTGAATTTTTTTTGTTTTATGAATGTGTGCTAGTTCTGGGCATCCATGCACCAATGGATTTGTACTATCCTGGTGAATTTTGGGCAATTTGGTAACAGTATAGTCAATGGCGGCGTTTGAAATCGCATACTCTCACAGTACTTGTTGCTCAGACGTTGATAGAGTACATACTGATCATTACAAGTCTGTAGCATGGATACAATCTGGACGAACTGCATCCAGCCATGGTGGCATCATCATTTCACCTACAGCTTACAAAAAGCTGACGCTCTACCTTCCGCCATTTCGATTGCCTTATGTGATAATACAGTTTTCTTTGGTTCCCGAATGCAGAATCTCTGTGGAAGCAGCAGGTCAATTATACATCATACATGGTTTTACTCACCTACTGTGTTATGAGTGCTGAAAATTTTGACATACTACT
Organism: Noturus placidus; assembly: GCA_022414735.1. NCBI lineage: Eukaryota > Metazoa > Chordata > Actinopteri > Siluriformes > Ictaluridae > Noturus > Noturus placidus. Next base: position 19,349 of record JAFFST010052780.1, read on the forward strand.
CCTTTGGGCGTATTGCTTTATTCCTACTATAGTAGGGTTTTAGGGACATTCGGATACAGCCAATGATTTTGGTTGAGATTAGCTGAAGTTAGCGGTTTTGAAACTCAAAACAGCCTCTATATAACTCTGCCTCAAAAACATGCACATGCTTTAGCATATTAAAAAAAATACCCTCTTGAATTCTAGAGTAAGAAGGAGAGCTTTCTGATTTGAAAGGCGACATTATTGATGGTTAGGTAGGGACATGATAAGAGATCATTTATTTTATTCTGGGGTGCCAGAGAGACCAGAGTTTCTCCACCAAGCTGATATTTCATCGGCAGCTACAAATTGTGAGGAGAACTTTACTAAAGATTATGAAAAATTGTTTAAACTTTAAAAAAAAAAAAAAAAAAAAAAAAAAAAAAAAAAAAAAAAAAAAAAAAAAAAAAAAAAGAAAGAAAGAAAAGAAAAAAAACAAAAAATCTAGCCCAGGTGTTACAGGATGCACAGATTCATTTAGGGTCATCTTCACGAGGCCAACTTCCCTCTGTCTGTAAATATTAATATTTATTTTGACTGTCTAAAAAAATAAACAAAAAAGTACTTAATAAACTTGCAAGAGTGTATGTACTGTATGAAACGGCCTTGGAAAACATATTGGATGGTGCTGCGGCTGAATTGTGGCAAACAGTCAAAAGTAATAAATAAATAAATAATTATAATAATAATTAAAAAAAAAAAAACTAAAACAAACAAAAAAACTAAAATTGGCTTTTTGCGCCAATAAAATACTTTGAGAACTCTACTTTCAGAAAACATAAGCTATATTTCATATAAATAACTTTCTAAACTTTGAGCCAGTTAACAAACAACTGAAGCTTGACATAGCCTCAACGGTCAGAATTATTGGTCAGGAGGTTGGAAATGAAGTGAAATATTTAAATGCAATTTAATCGCCCATTTCTCTTTTGGATTTTAAAACTTTACTTCATGCTAAAGAGAAAGGTTTTAAAGAGAACGATACTTCAGGAAAGCCTGTAGTTTCCAAAACTATACATAGTCGAAAATGCCATAATTCACCATGTGAAAAGTTTGCCCAGACCACCATACATACAATATGTGCTATATGTCTACATCACACCAACCTGCAGCTCTCGCACCACCCTCTTGATGAGGTAATTGCCGAGATCCACCCCTTGTAGACCGGCCTGGGTGGAGGAGATGGAGTAGAAAATGGCAGTATTGATCATGTCCACTTCCTCTACTGCATCCAGTGTGGTGAACTCTCTCACAATACTCTAAACAACGAACAACACCGATGACCATCAGAAAAGTGATATCAAGTGTGAATAAACGGTATGAAGAAAGTGAGTGAAAATTCTGGCAGGTGATTGTGAGATAGTGTTCCCTAACCTGGATGTTATCTGATATGTCCTGTGTGAGGGCTACATGTAAGACGACCAGAGGTTCTCCAGGCATAGAGGCATGTGTGAAGGAGTAGCAGCGTCTGTAAGGCCCGACTCTGCGCTTTATGTCTGTCCAGTTACGCACTGGGTGCACCGCTTCATACCTGTAAACACATACCCTGATCAACATTCACTAGTCGATTTCATGAGTAATTCATATTTGATGACTCAATTTAATTAAAACACTGTCAATGTTTTGGATGTCTTTTTCAACATTCTGTAGAGGTGACTGAATCTTACTGGCTGATCTTCTGAAGGAGCTCACAAGGAGACTGCCATGTGATCCTCTCTAACCGGAGAAGCCCAACAGAGAACCACTCGGACAGGAGGCTCTTCAAAGTGCTGTTAAGATCCTAAAACACACACACACACACACACACACACACACAATTACATGTAATTAAATCCTACAAGAGCTTGTTTCTATAACTCTCCAAATCAGCTAATGAACACTTCATTAGTTGACAGTTTGTGTATGTTAGCTAATGAAATCCCTCTCTAGTATGGAAATCAAAGAATTTATTCAAGTAAGCTAATTCAACACTAATTTCATTTGCATCCGGATTACATTACGTCTGATGCATATGTAAAACCTCACGGCTTCTCGACACATTAATATTTCACAGCCGGTTTCTGATCTTCTGCAGTCTGGCGTGTTGAGTTTTGGATTTAGACAAATCATATTTCTCTCTGCAGGCTGCTGCACTCTAGGCCTGTTTGTTTGCCCTTCAGCTGATGTTATTAGATGTGCTCAGAGAGAGTGGAGAAGATCTGTGGTAAACAGAACGCAATTTCAGCGTGGAGGTACGCCACTCCAGTGGGTCAGCTTTCATTTCTGAAGAGGTTCAGAGAACTGCACTCTTGTGCACAATCACATAGAGGCACAGACGTGTGATCACCATCGTACATGCACCCTTAGACACACCCTTCAGTGAAATCTGTATATTTGCACTCCACAAATCTGCAAAAACACATACACACTCTGGTGACTCATAAAGATCCAAGCCTACAAAGTAATTATCAAGTATTTTAACATTCCGTCCTTAATTTGCGCTTACCCATTCATGCCATCTGAAGGTATCCATTACTGTATTACCTCAAGTTTGTCAGATGACCCCTTGTATGGGCAAAGGATAGAGTCATTGTAGACTTTAGGAGCAAAACACAGCTATATGGTGTAATTTTATTTTAGAATCTGAAAAAAATATGGAAAAAGTAAGATTCCTGATGATCCTATACTCTTTCTCTCCTGTCAATCATACCAACTGTGCAGTCCCTCGCTATTGGGTCCTCTGTTGTTTTTCCCTTCCCCCGGTTCTATTTTTCGGAAATATGATATGTCCTTTCACTGCTATGCTGACGATACCCAATTATATTTGCCAGTTAAGTCAAATGGCATCAGTCCTTCTGGGTCCCTTTTTAAATGTCTTGAGGACATTAATGTTGGATGACTAACAATCGTCTGCAGTTAAATGAAAGCATAACTGAAGTCATTATTTTGGGATCCCCTACTGTTTCTTCTGCACTTGAGGCCAAGTTAGGTCCTCTCTCTCTCTGTTAACAAATATGTCAAAAATCTTAGAGCTAATTTCGACCCAAACTTGCACTTTGATAAACAAATCAGTGCTGCTGTTAAGGGAAGCTTCTTTCATTTAAGATCTATTGCAAAGTTAGAATAGTTTCTCTCTAGAAAAGACATTTACATTTATTCATTTAGCAGACGCTTTTATCCAAAGCGACTTACAAGTGCACACTCACACACCAATGGTAGCAGAGCTTCCATGCAAGGTGCTAGCTTGCCATTGGGGGCAACTTAGGGTTCAGTGTCTTGCCCAAGGACACTTCGGCATGGGATCACCCGGGCCGGGATTCGAACCGCCAACCCCACGAATCGTGGATTAGTGGACAACCCGCTCTACCGACTGTGCCACAGCCGCCTCTGTGATTTATGCTCTGGTTACATCACGGTTGGCCTTCTTCAATCTGCTTTATCTCATCTGCAGCTTGTGCAAAATGCAGCAGCTAGATTTTTAATAGGAACCAAAAAGACGGATCATATTTCCCCATGTCCTGGCATCTCTTCACCGGCTTCCTGTTAAGATTAGAATTGATTTTACAATTCTAATTTATGTATAAAAAGCTCTTTCTGGTTCTGCTCAACAGTGCATCATTGATGACTGAGATCATGTAATCAACTTCTTTAATGTGGCCCCCGTTGTCGTATTAAGACAAAAAGGTGATAGAGTCTTTTCTGTGGTTGATCCCAAACTTTGGAACAGTCTCCCTTTTCACGTGAGGTCTGATCAATCTTTAGCCATTTTTAATTATTAAAACTAGAAGTTGTAAAGATCACCTGAAAAAAACAGTATGGGGCTTCACAATAAGATCGGTGCATGACTATTACTGATACACCCATTATCTTCAAAATAATATGGAGGTGCTAGAGCCCAAAGAATGAAATTTCCCATCAGCTGCACTCAGAGGAGCCAGAGATAATTAGAGAAGCTCATGACCAAGAAGAGATACACAGCAGTTATAGTCTGTAACTTGCTTCATTTTTCTGTCTCACAAGTCTAGTTTGTGTTGTGTTCCTGGCTCAGAGCCTTCACTAACCACATTTCCACTCAACTTAAAAGTATTTTTTAAATCAATCAATCAAATCAACCATAATATGGACAGAGAAATGACTTCTAAGCACTTACAGGATATTATTCTACTTTAAACGTCAGAGCAACTGACAGCAATTTTAAAAAATCTGCACCTACCACTGCTTTGCATTTGCTTATGTGGCTTTTTACCTCCCAGAAACTGAGGATGGATCATGACATCACACTGCAGATATACAGCACCATGCTTGCCAAAATTGTCTAAACTGTAGAGCTCTGAGAAATTGTTTGCAACTCTAAGTGAAATAGACATATATAAAGTACACTGGAATCACAGTAATAAATAAGTCATGTTTCTAATACTGTACATGCCCGATTCACCTCTGGTTATTGTGTCTTGATTCATTTCTTGCCAAAATTTTTGAGGTGCTTTTGCTATGTCATGCTTTAAAATTGACTACAGAGAGCAAGGGACTCACATCCCCTTTCCAGAGTCTGATATTATTCTTGCCTTCAAAAATCTGTCCATTATGATATAAACACTGTTGTCATATGGCCCTGTAGGCTATTTATGATGACATCCACCAACCAGTGAGCCAGTCTCTGTTTATACATGGGTGCTTCTTATGTCTTCTATCTGGCAGATAAACAGCTCATTTGATGGCCATGAGGCAAAGACTCAAAGACACCACAATCCATCCTCAACTACTGTAAAAAAAAAAAAAAAAAAAGAGCCCCTTTCAAGGAACACTGCAATGTCAACCAACTGATTGGTAACCAAAGTAAGTAAATCCCAGATTCAAGCTCAAGACTCATATGGCCGCCAACACATGAAGGCGAGCTCATAACCAATGCATGTAGTCCTCTCACTCTTTTTGATGAAGTGACAGCAAGTAAAAAGTCAGTCCTTAGAGAAACCCATTTCAGTTCAGCGTCCTAGAAGGGCTCAGAAGGGGTGATATTGTGGTACTCCAGTACAAGGGTGAGATCCCACTTCAAGCTCTTGGGAATTGTGGCAGACGAAAGCTCCCTAGCTGTTGAGCTCCCAGAGACACAAAATCAACGGTGCAATGAAATGGTGCAATGGCCACCACTTCAATGTGGGGATTTTCTGCTGTCTAGCAGTCCCAGTAGGAAGGCTAGTACTCTAGGAACCGAGCAATGCATTAAATTCAGATACACACCATTTACTTGTTTCCACCTGCGAGCCGACAAGGTGATGTATTACTTATTTCGTTCAGGAATAATCCTCAACCTACACATCTCGCTGGAGGGCCAGATCCACAGATCCGGGTAATCTGGCCAAGGCTACTAAATCGTTTTCTTCCATTTAGGACAATAGAGATATTCGAGGAGGAAGCTGCTAAGACATTCTGTTAACTAGTAAAAGTGGCAGGTCTAAGGGACCTGTAGCTCTGACCTTAAGAGGCTTTACACAGCTCCAACATACATATTAGTATTAGGTGAGGGGAAGAATGGCCATATGGCAGTGGTAATTATGTCAAATGGTCATGTGTCATGACATTGCTGTACATCTTGGCATGAATGTATTGCACAAGCGCTCAAAAATACATGTTAGTCATTCATACTAAAGGTGGGTGACGATTCCTGTGCATGCTGCACAAAAACAAACAATGAGTAATAGAAATGAAAAGTTACATACAAGGGAGCCTTATAATTTACAAAGCGTAGAATAATAATCTGCGAGAAGGCTTGGTGTAAGGCACTGTCTATATAGAAGGCTAATGCAATATACCTCGGTATTTGATATTGGATTTAATATGCAATGCAAGCAGGTCATAATGTTTCCCCAACAAAGTTCTCAAATTTTATATACAGTCAAACCATCAAACAGTTTTACTCTTGCCTCAGTGCACAAATTTAAACATCTCAGAAAGACACCATGTGATGCACGACACACTGTCTGGTCTGAAGTGCCTTTAAATCATTTCACGCTTGCTTTGAAGAGTTTTCCTGCCTGTCAATTAGAAGTTTAAACCCCTCTACTGACCATGCACATCTTAATCGTCCTTCAATCAAGTTTCTAATGGAGCTTTTAAGCATATTATTAAGTGTAATTCAGTTTGAATGTCAGACTATGGTTAAGGCATTGAAATTAAAACACTGTAATCATGCAAAAATACCGAGCGGCTCATTCTGTTATGAAATGAGAACAAGAACTGATGCTTAAAAACCAGAACAAATGACATTCTGCTCGGCTATTCAAAACTTAAAATGGAAATTGTGGAGCGCATTGACATGTGTGAGTGCTAAAGCAGTCCTAACTAATAAAACAGTGTAGATTTTGGAGAAACATGTTGACACAGCATGTTATAAACTAATAAATCCCAGCCCTATTTCTCAGCAATCTGCAAAGAGGCTGAATGACATCTGGAGGCAAGACAAAAATACGAGCCATGCTGAGCAAGGAGTCCTTAACTGATCATCCACAGATTTTTAATGCCAGGGCAAACTTCACACTCTGAAATAGTTTGATCTCCTCAGTTCCACAGTGAGCTGCTATTAGAACTTCATATTTGGTTGTGAGGCTCAGTAGCATGCGGATCACTTTTAGGCATTGAACGGTTCCCCATAGACTTCGGCTTTAAAAGTTAACGTGTGCTGAAGTTAGCAGTTTTGAAACTCTAAATGCAATGAAATACAGCTCTTTGCTTCAATGTTCATTTCAGAGCAATGCACTCAGCACGTGTCTAGGCTAGAATCAAAATGATTTATCCCATTTGCAGAATTTGAAATCCTACAAAGACCAGAGTTTCTTCTCAACCAAAACATGGAGCTTTTACTTGACCTGGTACACTAGCTTATAGCAAATATGATGATCTGTTCACTCCGCTGTTAGGGGGATCTGATCATAAGGGGACAGCGCTGAGTACAGGGTGTGTTAGGGGTCTAATGTGTCTCAGTGGCACATTGTGGTCCGATCAATCAAACCAGTTTCAGAGGTGATCTGGGATACATATCGCCACATAACATTTGTAGTGTGAACACAAAAAAAAAATGAAGGAGTGCCTAATCAACTACGTCGTTGCCCTAGACAATCCAAACAAATTTGGGAAATCACTCAGAACAGTAAGGTTCTCCACCACAAGGTTAATGGATAATGGCAATGCCCATGGCTCGAACTCTAGCAAAACAAAATGCCTTACATCCATTTGGGCTGAGGACTCGTTTCATAAATAAATGGAAGATACGTTTCATTTAGTTTGAATGACAGGTGTTATTAGATATTAGACTGTGATTATGGAGGTCTGTTAAGATCATTAGCTGTGACACCGTACATGATGAACCCAATAAATTCTACAACAGATTATGGAGAAATGTGTTCATGTCAGATTATAAAATGAACATCATCTGATGGCAAAAACCTGTGATTAAAGAAAATAAGTATATTCTGCTTGCAGCTTCAATCACCGCAATGCCAGCTTGGCAGAAAATGGGGTTGCGTGAGCATAAAAATATTTTGGAGTAAACTTGAGCAAGTAAGGATTTTTCTTCTCTCCATTAGCACATTTCGTTTTGCCATTGGCAATACTGTATCTTCAGACGAGTTTCGCATAATTCTGTGCGGTCCTAATATTGGTGACTTTTAGACATAGCATCGGTCACACTCGGAGATAAAAATTTTTTTGACACTGCCAGAACATTCTTGCCAGCTGTATTTGTTTGCACAAAATCAGCATTCGTTGAAAATCGTCACGTGTTCTAAGATGGCTGAACTCATGACTCATTACCAAAGGATTCTTTTGCGATGTGTGATTGCTTTCTAGGGAAGCTCTGTACCGCCACGCATGAAAAAAAAATCTCATCGATATCTCATTATAACGCTAAAAAGAAACGATTACGTGAAAACATCACGTTAGATCGATAACAGTATTCCATTATTACGTGAAAAGATCTTGTTATTATGAGAAATACATGGCATTATTGCAATAAAAGCATTAGTAATGGGTGTAAAATTAGGAGCTTGGATCCTGTACAGCCTGCGTCAAAGGGGATTCCTGCGTCTCAGCTCAACTCCACAAGGAGAAAAAGCTTTTAATAGAAGAGACACTTAATGGTTTCCCATGTCATTCAAGTGGCTCAGCTAGGAATAAAGCAACCTCTAAAAAGGTCTGACCAATTTTTGGGGGGTCTGGATAATTGCTATGAATTGAGAAGCCTTTGTAATGTCTGAATACTAAAGACAACACCATTAATAGTATTGTTAAATAGTGTAAAAACAAGATCAGTTAAGATGCTTTTCCGATATTTATCTCGTACATGATATGTCCTGTAATAACGTGACATTTCGTCTGAGTATCGTGATAGAGTATCGTGATAGTATCGGAAAAGCATCTTAGATCTATCTATCTATCTAGTTGCTGAAATAACAGAATGGGATTTTTTTTTATACTAATAATATTTTTCTCGTAATAATGTGATTTTCGTTCTCATGCATGGCAACACAGAGCTTCCGGAGCTTTCTGTGACAACCAAAAATAAGTGTTGAAAATCACAGTGTAAACTCGAGAGAAATGTGAAATGCAATTTAATTTCTATTAGTAAACTAAAGTCTTTATCACTATCCAAACGCAATATGCCACAATGCATATCTTGTTATTGAGTAATGCCACCGAAAGACTTAAACTTTCACTGCTGAAGTAGGGTAAAAGTCAGGCAACGTCTGAGGTCATGCTCACGAAACAGGACACCAGAGGCTGAACTGGGTGAAGGGGCACTGGTGCTGTTATGTAAACACTCTCAGGAACTTCAGACCTTTTCCACACACCACCCAGAGCAAGGGCGTAACCATGGTATGGACATTGGGGGGGTCCAACGAACTCGGCGGGAGGATATTCCAGTGAATGTAAAGTAAATGGTCAAAAACCGGAACTGACGTTAGCCTAGCCTACTTTGTGGGTGTGCAAATAACAGTTAATTGACGTTCTTAAGAACAAACGAAGCCATGGTATGATGCCTTCTATACTAAGATAAGGTTACCTACTATTTAGGTATCTAGTTATTTACTGTCTGAAAAAAGCTCATATGTTCTGCTGCACTTTTCTACGCTTGGCTGCTGTCTCCATTTCTTACAGACTGAGCTGAGAAAATAGATCAACAAACTTGAGTTGAGTCTGGGCGCAACCAAGTGTACAATTGTGGGGGGGCACACACACCGATTTTCCTTAACAAACAGAAATATATTAAAAGGAATAGACATGAATAAATAGAATAGATGAAGACAAGACAGATCCGTTCGTAGGGTTCATTACATTTACATTTATTCATTTAGCAGACGCTTTTATCCAAAGCGACTTACAAGTGCACACTCACACACCAATGGTAGCAGAGCTTCCATGCAAGGTGCTAGCTTGCCATCGGGGGCAACTTAGGGTTCAGTGTCTTGCCCAAGGACACTTCGGCATGGGATCACCCGGGCCGGGATTCGAACCGCCAACCCTACGATTAGTGGATTAGTGGACAACCCGCTCTACCGCCTGAGCCACAGCCGCCCTGTGTACAGCCGAAATATTTTCTACTGTATATTGGGGGGACAGATTGGTATTTCCTCAACATTGGGGGGTCACGACCCCCTCAAAGACTGCGTGGTTACGCCCATGACCATTTCTGGAGTCATTTCTGTGTAAAAGACTGTTAGTGTTGTGTTAAATGTTAATAATCAGTGCAAAGTCTAGAATTTACCCTCAAGTGCGGGCTGTCTGTAACTTTAGAGGTCAAGTCCAGAACTTCAGCTCGGAGGTCCACCAGAAACTTCACCCCTCCTTCCACCTTGCTAACATGGTGCAGTAAATGTCTGTATCTTGGGGTTAAACTGTAACGCAGTCTGTCTTCAGCCTGTAATACTGTAGCCAAGTCTCGTGACTGTATATCGACCAGTTTCCGCGCCATCTCTGAAGCTCCTCTGTGATCCACTCCATACTCCCTGGACAGTATCTCAAGAAACCCCAGTCTCTGCTCCTTCCCCAAGTTCCTGTAGAAGTGCATGAAGTCCAGACTGTTCGAGTCAGGGGGTGGAGGGGATTTGTCTCTCGTCTCGTAATTCGGTAACGGAACAACGGTTCTCCGCAGCATCTCCTCCATGACCCTCATGTCTTTATACGGATTATTATTATTATTATTATTATTACTACTGTGTCCTGCGACGGAGGAACATGAACGACAGGTCCACAGTCTGAAGCTCTGGACAGGCTCAGAAACACATCTGTGTCGCCAGGTCTTTGAGAAAGTACACACGATGAGTCTGAAGCCCAGCATGGCACACAGTATATAAACCTGTGCTAAGTACCAAAATAAACAGCGTTCACCTCGTAGAGTAGTAAAGCATTTCCGGGTTATTCAAGAGGACGCGTTCCTAACAGTGTTGCCAGGTCCGCAGAATGAATCCGGAATTAATTACAAATATAAGTTGAACACGTGAAATAAAAAAAATGGGGGAAAAAAAAATTCTTCTGGAAATAAAATAATTTTAAACTGACAACAAAACTATCATGTTAATAATTCCCCTCCCCCACAAACACACACACACACACCCACATATTACTCTTCCTTAAGAGAAGGTTTTGTGAAAACCTGGCAACCATGGCACCTGCGATTTAGACCAAAGTGCACGTTATATATAGAATCACGTGAACTCGCTAGAATTGTTCTGTTCAAACATATAAGGGTTTGGCCTTTTTTCTATCTTTCTATCTATCTATCTATCTATCTATCTATCTATCTATCTATCTATGGTGCTTTATAAGGTATACAAATAAGTACCTTAACAAAAATACATCAATAATGTTGTGTGAAGAAGGGGGAAATATATATATATATATATAATAAACCCGAATCTCTTCACATACATTGTGTGTAATAAACCCTGTGTGTCAGTGAACTGTCTATTTACAATCTGCTCCAATCCCATAATGCATTTCAGCCGCGTTGTTCTGCTCTCAGCCAGGCGTGAGGGAGGACAAGCCTGAGTGGCAGCTAATCAGCCAGGTATAACTTGAACATGCCCCTTAGTGTATTTCGCGGTTTACATATAATCTATTTTCAGTCATATATTTAATTATCAATTTTGTCACAATAATTTCATCATCGTTTAAACTGCATTTGAATATGTTTTCTATTATTATCTTAGCTAACGACAGCATGCGCGTCAGCCACGCTAAGTGCCGATAGCTCCATAGCGTTACTTGAGCTAGCCTCAATGCTAGCCTCAAACATACTAGTCTTTTATCGCTTACAAAAATAAATACTAAGGCATCCTAAAATGCATGCTTAGTCATGCTTAGTGAGTACGTGGAGTTAAAGTTTAAATGCGAATAAAAATGCAACAACAAACAGAATTTATTTTAAGGAGAAGAAATGGATAAGGACCGCACGTGCAATCCTAAACCCCTCTGTGTGTCCTAGATAGGCGCCCTACACAGGGTATGAAACAGTGGCTGTTACGCCCTATTTAGTGTACGATGTATCCTATGTAGAGGCATTTAAGACTTCGCTATAGATTGTTAAGACTACTACAATGATCCTTATACTAACTAAATACTAACTAGCTAGTTTAAAAAAAAAAATAAATAAATAAGAAGCTGAATTGTTACTTGGACAGATTTGTGTGTTTTTGTTTTAACCAGAGTGTCATTTCATCTGAATTTGGAAATAACTAATAAATGTATACATCTATGTTAAATAAATGGGATAACCAGAGAATAGTGCACTTAGTGTGATTAGCTTAATAGCATTATGTTTCTTGATTATTGTGTCTGATGAATTTTTGATGTATTTTTATCAGGTAGAATAATTTAACGTATCTTATGTTGTTTGCCTATTGCTGTCGAAATTAACACGTAGCTTGTGTGTGTGTGTGTGTGTGTGTGTGTGTGTGTGTGTTTTTAAGCAGTTTTAGTTCTACACATTTTATTGATCACCTGTCTCCAGCCTGGCATCTGAACCATGCCTCAAGAGGATAAAGTGAAGAAGGTTAAGGTGAAGAAAACCAAAGTGGCAGCGCTGAGTGATGACCTTTCCAGCGGAGACGCGCACCTGTAAGTGCTAATGTTGGTTTAAATTTCCTGTACGATTTGTTCAGCTACAGCACTATCACTGAATATCAGTACAATTCCTTATATCGGAGCATCTCTGAATTCTTGGATCTGATCCATCAGAATGTGTTGATTTAATCTTCTAGTAATGCAGGTCTGATAGTAGTTATGGCTGTAATGCAAATCATAGATTCACAGTTGAAGTAATAAGTTTACATATGCCTTGCAGAATCTGCGAAATGTTAATAATTAAAAATAAATAAATAAATAATTAAATAAGAGGGGTAATAAAAAAAAATGACATATGCTTTATTCTTAACACTGCATGTTCAAATACCTGTTTAAAATTTTACACCCTCTTCTTCTTAATGTAGAGGAGCCATGCCTTCTGGAGCATCAGTGAATGTTTGCACCATTTGTGATAGTCGTGTACGACTCCCTCAGTTGTCCTCAGTGAGGAAAGATGGATCTCAGCATCATATAGCCACTGCTGGAAAGGGGTCAAATATGCAGAAGATGCTGGAAAAGCAAAGAATATGCAGGACCTGGAGAACAGTGGAAAGTTTAACTGCTCAGGACAAACAAGGGACTCATGCACAACTATCACAAAACATAAAAACAGTCACTGATGATCCAGGTAACGAGACACAGTATAAAGAATCAAGCTTTTGAAAATCCTTTGTGTAAATTCAGTTATTATTGTGTCTTGTGGACTATATGTAAATATGTTATGTAAGATTGCTTATTCAGGGCAGGACTAAGTAAAGTAAATGGCATTTTTATTATCTCTCTTATTTGAATTTTTCCTAATGACATTTTACAGATTCTGCAAGAGGTATGTAAACATTCGATCTCAACTATATACTAGTGTGCTCGTTCTATTAGATTACCATTTCTATAGCAACTCTTTCACATGGATTTAGATGGCAGATGCTTGATACAATCTAAACCCTATAATAAATGAATGTTAATGTGGTGTTATTTAACAGAGACATGTTACTGGGGGGAAAAATCAACTTCAAGGTGATAAGGTGAACATTTCTTTATTGTTTAACTTTTTGCTCTCATGGATATCAAACAATTACAAACAAAACACAGCTTAGCAACGTTTTGCCGCACATTCCTTGGTCTTACCCAATGTTATGAATGGACTAAGAATTTGGTCTATGTATTACCTGATATTTATACTCTTGTGAAACAGGAAGGCATGGTTGAACAATTTCCTGTTCCTAGTCACCCAGGTTTCCTGAAAAAAAAAAAAGTTAAATATCAATGGGAATATACTTCAAATATATTTTTCTCATATGAATTCATAGGGGTGCCAACAATTATTGCACACCTATATTTAACAGAGAATTTTTTGAGAAACCTGTGTTTTGTTTGCAATTGTCTGATATCCGTTTGATATTTTTGTGAATTATTTGAACAAAAGATCAAAAGGTTAAACAATAAATACAATTATTCACAGCCTTCTTCACTCATACTTACCAATGGTGCTAATATTAGTGGAGGGCACTATAACTAATTAATGGACTAAGTGGATTAGAGGTTGACCGATTGATCAGTTTTATCAGCACTGATAACCAATTGCTGGGACTTTCGGTTATCGGCAAAATCCACATTGATAGTTTCTTGGTTGCGGCTGAGAAGGGTCTGCTACCATTATACACTACGAGAGCGGCCTCTAGAGGCGAAATAAAAACTATCATTGACTAACTTTGTTGTGCTATTTGAAGTGTTTATTAATTTTGGATGTCTCTATTTCTAGTTGTTATTTGGAGTGTTACTTTGTGTTTCAGTTTGGATGCATATATTTCATTTACTTTAATATTATATATAATACATATATGTATTTCGTTAAAATAAAGTCGAGTACATGTTGCAGTCAGTGCAGTCAATATTGTATATTGTTGTAAATAAAATTCAGCAATATTTTTCTTTGTGTTATGTTTTCATTCAGTATACATTTTAAAAAGTATCGGTTGATTAATTGGTTGTTGACAGGTACTTGGTTATCCATATCATAAAAGCCACTATCAGTCGGCCTCCGATATGCAGATCATTCATATAGAAAGAAACATTGAAACATGCACTCCTACACAATAACCAGAGAAGCTCAGACTTTGGTTACAGATGTCATCTCTAGATGATTCACAACTGAACCAGATGGGTTATGCATTATTGTGTGGGGAATAATAAAAAAAAGTACATTTTAAAACGAAAAAATGTCTTCTCAACCTCTAACCGTTTAATTGTTATAGGTTTGATGTTTAATGTTTCATTTTCTCTGACAGACTTGTCTGACTGTGATATTATACATTTTTAGAATCATTTTTCAACTCGGCCTCTGTCAGTACCATGTACTTTGTACTGATGGTGTAATATTTGTTATTCAACTGAACGTAACATAGAGTTAATAGCCTCACATGCAACAGCTGAACATGAGCATAGACAGCAGGATGTTTTGCGGTGGGAAACGCCTTCCATGTCACAGCCAAAGACAGAGACAGATTGCGCTCCTGAGTAAACAATTTGCACGAGCAACCGTTAATCTAACTGAGTGTGAAGCGAGTGGGCGGGAGATTGTATTCATTAAACGCTGCGTCGTACTCTGTCGTTTTATGAATAAATTAATTTGGCACGATATCCGAGCCATTATATGGATGGGGAAAAAAAAGTGCAGGCAGAGAAATCTGTTTGTAATTAATTAATCGAAAAGGGAGAAGAATAGACACCGTCATTAACGCCAGCGTCTCGTGTAACTGTCATTAACGCCAGCATCTCGTGTAACTGTCATTAACGCCAGCGTTTCGTGTTGAGCTCAGATAGTATGTTGTCATTTTGTCACACACGCCACTGAAAGAGAAAATACAGCGCATCGTATCACCTCTGCTTTTTTTTTTCCCTCTCTCATATTTTTTATATCCAAACTTGTGTGTTTCTCTCTTTATCTGCATTGTAGTGAATTCAAGAAGGTGAAGGCTGAAACCAGTGAGAAGGCCCAGCAGAGACAGAAGGGCACAAAGCAGCACAAGGTACCTGTTCCAGTCACAGCTCTGACCTCTGGGAGGTTTACCCAAAGTTACCCAGCTCAACTAAATGTTTTTCAAACAACTTGTAAAAGGAATCCGTGTTTAATGAATAGATCCACATTAGGCTTGTTTCTTTGGTATTCGAGTCCCAAACGCTTAAGGACCACTATACAGGAATGTAATTAGTTAAACATGGATAGATAGTGTGGCCTTGATCTATACAGGCAATTAAGGAGCTGTCAGTAAAAGCAATGCAGCTTTGTCATTATGCAGCAGTCCTCTTATGTAGTTGTGTCCTGCCTGCTAGTTATTTTTTGACATTGGAACACGACGCTGTTTGGCATACAACGTGGCCCCGTGATGGCAGTGACGCAGTCTGCGCGCTCCAGCATTGGGTTTCTGCTTAATGAGTCCGAGTCAGCTGTCTCTCAGTGGTCTACTTGTAAGCTGTCCTTTCAAGTTAGATTAATGTACCATCCAGCGTCTTATCTGTGCAGCAGGATTTGGTTTTCTTTGCTCGCCCCACTTTTTCATGCTTGAATTAAGCCAGCCTCTGCTGAGTTAAGACTCGGGCTTCAGTTGATATAAGGTTACTGAGGAAACCCTGGGGTTTTTAGATTTCAGGTTTCGTCTAGGTTTGTTTCAAAAGTGAGAAAGTGGAGATATTTGAGGAGCGTGAATATGATTGACAATCTTTCCACTGTAAAGCACTAGAAAACATGTGGTGTCAGAGCAAATCTAATGGAAGGGGCATTAGGCGACCTGCAGGGGGCAAAGCATATTCTTTAACACCTCACCTCAGTCAGTGAAGCAAGAGGAACAGTTTCAGCTTATTTGAGCTCTACAATTCTTTCAGTATTTCCAGAGCTAGCTGTTAGTTCGAAACTTGTGTACGTGCTGGTCAGCCGTAGTAGTATTAGTAAGCATCCAGATAATCTCTCAGTTAACTGATTATCTGTATGCATTCATTGTTCAGCAAGAAACATGTAAAAAAAAAACACACAAAAAAAACCTGTGCATGCAGTTTGCAATGAGATCTGAGTGACATTCACAGAAGCACATATTACATTATAGATGCCATCTTTTCAAGCGCACCTATGGTGGTTTTGCAACGTGCCTAATTTTGTTTTAGGGGTCTCATGCTAGAGATTTACATGTATCCAAGGTCAAAAACCCCTTTAATTTGCTCATAATTTAAACTGCAGCATTACTTTTACCTCACAAATGATTCATTCAAGGATTCATTATAAACTCCTCCTTTCAGTGAGCATACTCTGCTCTGATTGGTCAGATCTCCCAGTCTGTTGTGATTGGTCTACGGTCATCAGTGAGCAGCCGATGTAGACCAGAGGCGGGGTTTTTTGTTACAAACTTATGTAGTTTAGTTCAGGATGTAAGTCCGGAATTACTGACGACGTATCTCTCCAGACATCTGTGATATTTATCGCCAATTTGCACGGGATAAGATTTCTGTAGAAATTGCTGGGATGGGCGTGTCTTTGTCGTTTACGCGCTGACCGCCCATCACAGCAGCCCTGTGCATCATAAGTAACATGGTGCAGCACCTCAGTGTTTGATAATACAATATGACATTGATGAAATGAAAGAAAAGCCACAACTGGACGAGAGCTGAAGCTTCATTTAATTTCCGTTTGGGAGAACGACGTTATCCAACGCTGTTTGAACAAACGGAACATAAACATTCAGTTTGGGGAAGAGATTTTTCCATAAGTTTGCGATTAAATGTCCTTATGTCATAGTGGCGTTTGGCGACTGGACTAAATGTTGAGATCGAATCGACTACCTTAAAAAAAAAAAATACAGTGTGCACATTCACACAGGATTAGTTTACCCTGGGGTTATTTTATTTTATTTTTTTTTTTAGTTTTATAGAAGGTAAAAGATGCTGTAATCTTCACTGGTGCAGGAACACGCAGTCCGGAAAAATAACTGACATGACCAGTTCACACAGGATTAAAATCACAGAGAAGCTCTGTTAATTATTACATTGCCCCCACTTCCCCATATAAAACTGTCCGGATAGCTCTATATGCTGTAGGTTTTGTGCGAAATTAGAAAATGGGAACACGTTGTTGTTGCTGTTTTGATGGACAGTTTTTCAGGTGAAAAACATAGAGGTGGCATCAGAACAAATCTAATGGAATCTGCTTTAGGCTTCCTGCCGTGGGAGAAGAATGATATTTAACACAGCATTAGGTCAAATAAAAGTGTTTAAAACCATTTCAGCTTACTCACACTCCGCAGCCCAGTATTGCATTGCTGGATATCTGCAACTAGCTGGCTAGTTAAAGGACAAAATATTCACACCTGATTGCTTTAGGTGTTTTCAGGGCCCAAGCGCTGAAAGCGCATAGAGCCATATTGTTTTCCTAAGGACTATTTATTAATCAGGCGTTCAAGCCAGAAACCCTATTGAATTTGTAAGGATTTCTAAGTGGTCAAGCCCGAAAAATTCTTATTTTTTCAACGTTTGGGGGCTTTTGGGGCCCTGAACCTGCTCAAAAACTCATGAAATTCAGCAACACGTGAGTCATCGGCCATTAGGCCCGAGTAGCACATGAGTATGGTGGGATGACTCTGTAGCACCCCCTTTTATATGGTAGAAACGTTGGGACATAATTAGTACATGCTTAACTCAATAAATACATTGTTCTTATCTTTCCGAAAAACTTTTGCGCTGACAATCATTAGCTCTGCCCAACAGGAAGTCGGCCATTTTGGATTTTTTAAAAAGTGAATGTGGTGAAATACTCGTCCTGGAGGATTCATGCGATTGTCACCAAACTTGGTCATCATTATGGCAATACTATGAGGATGCAGAATTGCGAAGGGATTTTTGATATCTCGAACAGTTTCTCCATGGCAAGGCAATAAATTTATGCAGAAAAGTATCTTTTGTATGCAATGAGTGATTGATTGATTTAGTTGAAACTTGAGCTGTGTTTGGTACTGTGGGCTGATCATAAAGACTATTGTGAGTTACAGTCATAGCGCCACCAACTGGCAGCCGGAAGTGTGCAACTTTCAACAGACTTTGCAATAATTCTCTTATCTTTACCCGAATCGCCTCAAATGTGGCCAGAATAATGTCAAGATACGGCTGATGTAAAATTGTTAAGGGATTTTTAATATTTAAGTATTTTTGCCATTGTAACACATCAAACATTAATGTTTGTTTCTGGTGTTTTTGAAGCCCATTCTTTTTTTTTTTTTTCTTCATAACATTTTTTATTGATTCTCATACACTTTTCAGAGTACAACAAAATATATCAATACATAATCATCATTTTTTTTACCCCAATAACAGCCCCTCCCACCCCACCAAGGAAAGTTTACATTTGATTAATTTACTTATGATTCATGTACATCTGATTTAATTATATATGATTCATTGTCATAAATCCATACAGAATCAAACTTTTAACCCCAGTAACATACCCCCCCAAGAAAGATTTATATATGATTCATTTATATATGATTAATTTTTATATGATTGATTTATGTCATCTTACATGTGGTTCATTTACACATGATTCATTTTCTCCCCCACCCCATCACCTTGGCACATGATGGCTACACTATTGCAATGGTGAGTCTCCTGTAAAAATACTATATCAGAGTTTTTAAAAGTTTCAAATATATAAAATACTAATAAATCTTAAAAGGCGTGCCTGTCCTAGCCATGTTGGGATCAATATTACTACTAACCATCTAATAAAGTAAACCATAGGGATATAAATAGTCAATTAGAGCCGGAGTGATTTCCCCTCCCCCCAAAAAACCCTTAAACATAAAAACCCCCAAAGTCTCCATAACCCAAAGGAGACAGCAGTGTATCCCTCTATAACCAAAAGTTCTCCACACTGAGACAACCACTCGGAAAGAACGCTGAACTAACCAACCCTTACCAAAACAAAAGATTTCAGTAAGAGAAATCCCCTACTGACTTCAAATGCTTGATATCACTTTGCTTGTATCTCTCATTTGTAAGTTGCTTTGGATAAAAGCGTCTGCTAAGTGAATAAATGTAAATGTAAATCTGATAAACAGTCTGCGCACAATAACGGATATAATGTCCTTAACTTAAAAACACGCCGCTGTGCAGGTGATACAGTCCATCCTGATATCAAGAGTTTAACATATTCTCCTGCTTCCTCCGCTGAAATAAAGTCCTTCTGGACACCGTAATGTGTAATGCGAAGCTGAGCTGGGTGAAGTATTCCATACCGAGCGCCCTCAGCATCACGAAGTTGACGCCGAACCTCATTAAATGCAGCTCGAGCCCGAGCTATCTTGGGTGTATAATCAGGAAAAATAGAGATAATCAAATTCCTCACTTTAATCTGCTGGAGCGCTCTCGCACGGCGTAAAATCTCCACACATTCACTGTGATAGTGGAATCTGCACACAAGTGCTCGTGGTCGTTCATCAGGCTTGGGCTTCGGCTGAAGGGTCCGGTGGGACCGGTCCAAAACCGGCTCCTTCTCCAGACCAAACGCCTCTTTTAACAAGGCCGCTACAGCAGCAGTTGTACATGTATCAGAACCTTCTGGAACTCCCATTATTCGAACGTTATTCGACCCGTGACCTGGTCTCCAAATCCTCACATTTATTCTGTAATTGAGTCACGGTCGC
>JAFFST010052781.1:0-18841 GCA_022414735.1 Noturus placidus
TATATATATATATATATATATATATATATATATATATATATATATATATATATATATATATATAAGAATTGGCTGCCTTGGGATTCATCCTGACAAGTGAATTTTGAGGTAAAATAAGTTGCTATCAATTGAGATTGTGGTATTTGTTGCATCAGTTGTATAAAAATTGCACATTTACGTAAACGGGGAACGAATTCACACACAGCAAATTACTCCTTTCTACCATTTTAAAACATGCAAGTAACAAACTCATCCTTCATGTTCCTTTGAGACAAAACATTTGATCATATTATGTCATGCATTGCAATCTCTTGTATATTAAACAAGAAATTAAAAAAATTAAATTAGTCCAAGTCAAGATTGCAACCTTTTGGACAGTCATCAGAGGCATGTGTTTAGTAGTGATGAACACTTTTGATCTAGCCCCTGGACCCATCTGTTTTTTGAGCTCTAAGCATGCTGTTTGGCGCATAACAACTGGAGTCCTCTGTAATCTGGCTAAGTGCCTACTGGTCAGCCAGACACACGCAGCAGGTATTTGCACTAAATACTGTAAGAGGCCAAGTCACCCAGCATGGCATGACATTACTCAACACCCTTTTTTTTCTATCCGATCTCTCATTTCTTGCTCGTTCCATCCCCTCTTCCGTCTTGTCACCAAGTTAAGTCTTTCTTTCAGCACCTGGCTTTTGTGTTTGGCATGTCTGGAAGTGGGTTTGTACGATGTGTGTGCACGCGTGTGTGCGTGCACTTGTGTGTGCCTTGTATGTGTGAATTAGCATGTGTGTGGGAGGCGTGATGTGTGAATGAGAATATGGGGTAAAGGAGATGTATGTTCAGTAATGTCTGAGAAAATGTTTTTGTGTGTGTGAGGAGATCAAAGACTTAGAGTGCATACCTGTTTTGTGAGTGCTGATTCCTTCCCTGGGGTGGGGGCGAGGGGTAGGGTTGACAGCTGAACACTGCTTTCACACACTCATTTAACTCTACGTCTTTCTCCCATTTCTTGCTGCCTTCTCATTCCTTTATCCCTCTCCCTCTCTCTCTTTCTGTCTCATCTTTGGTCTAACTCGAGCTCTCATTTCTGGCTTTTTCATGCATGTTATTTGTGATAGCCCCCAACTCCTGACATGTAACCTCACCTTTCTCTTTTTTTTCTCTGTCTTTGTGTTTGCACCCCCCCCCCCCCCCCCCCAAACGTAAAGTTTAGGAGTGACAGTGTGGTGTAACCCTCCAGGCCATGACTCGACAGGCAACACACTTCACAAATTGCACAGCACTTTTATCACTCCTTACTGACAACTTCCCCGAAAAAAGATCATAAAAGAGTATTCAATTACACAGATAAAGAATGAGTCAATCAGAACCTCAGGAACCTCAGGGTCTTTGTCACAATGCACTGTTTGACATTATAGACAGCTAGGCTGACATTTGGAGGGATTCTTTGTTTCTGACACATGTTCTTTTGTTTAAGCCCAGGATAGAAGTATTTTGATGTGCTGTCTTTATGCCTAGGCCCCAGAGAAAAAGAAGAGTGCAGACAAACAGAATGGCTCACCAGGAAAAAAAGATGACAAACCAGGGAAGCCTCAGAGCCAGGTAGGATTCCTTTAATGTGTTAACTAAGGTTTTATTTGTTTAGTTTAGTTTTAATGTTGGATCAGGTGTACATTTAAGTGATGTTTAATACTTCCAACTATTGGGATGAATTTTCCAAATTGAACATCTTTACATTCAAATCTTAGCCAAAGTATCTCGTCTAGGTGATAAATATTAATTTTTCAAATGTGTCTGCTTCTTTTGCTAGAAAATAGCTTTAAAGACTACAGTCGCACAGTCTGAATAGGAAAGCTGAAACCTTGCTCTTTGTTGAGACAAGCCAAGATTTCATCAATTTAAACTAGAAAAAAGTTGCACCCCAAATGTCTGTCAGGAATTAGTCTAATAAAGATAAAGAGCTCAAACCTATCATCTTTAACATATTATTTTACAACAGAATTCAGACTTTAAACAAACACTAAAGCAGAGACAATTGCATACATGAAACTGATTCCTCTGGGACACTGTGGTCCAACATCCACTGAGATGTTTTTGATATTATTCTCTTTACGATAGCAGGCTTAAAATACCTTTAGCTTGTGTTTAATAATCAATGTCAAAAATGGTCTTAGAATTAAAACACAATGGCCAGAGGTACATGAGCTCACAATGTGTCAGAAAAGCAGCCCAAAAGACAAGCAGTATTAAAATATGTCCATGTACCAAAGTTCTAAAATGATCATGCATCCGTGCACATTGTTTCATAAATAAAGCATATTCATGAGAATAAATGGGCAAAAAAAAAACAACTCTCAATGTCAGTTTAATAGTAGTCATAGTCTGCAGGAAACGTGCACCTGGTAACATTCTAAGCAACATGCCTGGTTTTGAGAAGGAGACAATGATGTGCATAAAACTCAGTTTAGTACATCAAATGGAATATGCAATCAGCTGGACTTCACATATCTACATTTGTTTTTGCACTGACCTTCACCTTTTTGTGCAGTGTCCCTTCAGATGCATATGTATGAGGGAGAGCCAGCTTTGTAACACACACTTGAATGCAGCCTGGTTGTGCTTGAAAATGGGCACAAACAGCTTAGTACATCAGACTCAAAGAATGTTTTCTCAGTGCTTGTTAAAGGATTGGCCTTATCCACTCTCAGGCAGACATCACCAGGAGGTAATTTTGTACCAATGGTTAAAAACAGCCTTTAAGCATATTTTACCGTGGACACAAGCATTTACACTTGTAATTAAAGTCCCGCAACACAGTATGCAACATATATCCCATATATCCCATAAGGATTTGGTGGAATTCTCCATTCACACTCTTGCTTGTTTTGTTTTCTACTTATGTCAGTATTTCAGAGTATACTGATAATTTACTCTTGAGATGACTGCATCCAATTTGTTTGACAAGTTATTTATATATATATATATATATATTCAATATGATAATGTATTGGCTTCTGTTCACACATGAACTCTCCTGGTAATTTTCTGGGAATTGTATTAGCTAGTCTTCCTGGGATTTCTACTCTCAGGTCATGGTCATATTTAACCACTTCCCAATTCCAGTCCACTCATGAAAGTTGGAAAAAGGTTACACAGAACCACACAAGCCTAATAATAATAATAATAATAATAATAAGAAGAAGACGAAGAAGAAGAAGAAGAAGTAAAAAAAAAAAGGATTTTCTTTGAAATAAGTGCAGTTTTCTCATTTGCTGGTTTCATTGATGATTACTAATAGCAAATTGGAACATGACTGTGGCCTGATGTGTGCAGTGTATAAAAGGCCCCCACCAGGTCATTCTAGTCAATGCGAGTGAGCCAAATAGTGTTGCCTCTTCTCCACTCATAAAACCATGGTTACATATGACACCTGCCAGTCTACATAATTTATTTAGAGGCCATATATTTGTTGTCATCTGTGGTTTTGACGAAGTGAGATTCAGTCTGTAAAATCTTCCACAAGTAACACTGAACTCATTTCCACACAAATTTCAAAACTCACAAATTTCCACAATAAACAGTCCTCTTGTCTAGGAGATAGCTATAACACACATCAAAGGGAATTAAATGGCCACTTCTTGATCTGCTTTCAATTGTGTTTGTGCCGTCACTTCCTTTACCCAATGGGCTAACCTGTCTTTAGACAGTGGAATCCCTTTATTGTGCACTCCAAAGCACACAAACAGTTGGTCAGTGAGTTGCCAGCTGGTAGTCACTACCCCATAGCGCTGGACAGCCCACCAGACACATGGCCAGATAGATTACTAGATTCATTGCTATACAGTTCGGTGTGCCCACAGCCTGATTTTTGAACTCTGGTCCCCAACACAGACACCGTGGGCTTTTGCAGTATGACTGCTGTCAACATCCCTGCCAGCTGTAGAAAGTCTATATTTTGGTGGTGATTTTGTGATTTTGACAGCTCTGTCTACATGCCTTTTGAAGTGCACAGTCTGCGCATGTGTCCGATGGCTCTTCTTGAAATTGACGTTCAATCCTAGAGCTTTAGATTAGAAGCTCTGTCTGGTTTGTAATTTGCTGTTAGCAATGTCCACACAACAGCCAGCTGTCCATATAGGAAAGTATGCATAGACCTCAATGTTGCAGGGACTCTAGGGCAACACTCACATTTTGTGAACACACTGGATGTTAAAGCTAGCCCAAAAGGAGGGAACCTGATCTGATATGTCATGTTTATGTGGAAATGGAGGAATTGTCTGTGCTCCACAGCTATTGGAAAGTGGAAACATACATCCTTCAGGTCTATAGTTACAAACCAACCATGTTTGTTTACCACCCACTGTTGCGGTCTTTGAAATCCAACTCTGTGGGAATAACGTACTGCTGTAGACGAGTGCCTAAGGGCAATCTGTTGCATCATGTGTTTTGCTCTTGTCTCAGACAGGAGGAGGCAATCATTTAATGCTTCCTAGGCCTGTGCGCCAAAGACCTGTCCAGATACCAAAGGCAGCTGTCACAATGTGTTTTTACCAGGCTCTGACAATGGCAATTGTGCCAATCGAACTTGTCTACTCATCTGTGTTAACTCTGCCAGTGATTTTCCACACCCTGTTGCCTTGACTCCAATAGCTTGAAGGGCTGCCTATATATCATCTCGGCCCATTGATGAATGTATTTCCTAGTAGCAAGTGTGGCACTATATTGATGATACTGCTTACATATGTCTGTGTATCATATACCTTCTCATGTTGGCTCTACAGTTCTTCTGTTTTTGTGTATATCATACTAAATTGTTTCAGAAATTAAAACCATAAAATATAGTTGTTGTTTTTTTAATGATAGTGTTATTTATTGAAAAGTTATCCAATACCAACTGGGCCTGTGTGAAAAATGTATTGTTACTAAAATGTTACTAATTCCCCAAAACTATGAGACTGCATTCATAATTGGGTTGAGTTGAATTAGACCGGTGCTTCTCAACCAGGGGGGCACGGAGAGATCGGAAGAATCTACAGGACTGTGCAGTTGTTCAGACCACATCTCAACAATTGAATGGTCCTGCAGATTCATCCTGTACAATATCAAAAAAAATCAGACCCTACCTCACTGAACAGGTTACATAGATACTAGTCCAGGCTCTTTTTATCTTAAAACTGGACTACTGCAACTCACTACTTTTTTGCCTCCCAGCCAGTTCCATCAAACCCCTTCAGATGATTCAGAATGCTGCAGCATGCCTTGTCTTTAACCAGCCAAAGAGAAACCATGTCACACCCCTCTTCATTTCCCTCCACTGGCTTCCTGTAGCCGCCCGCATCAAATTCAAGGCCTTTTAGCCTGCTTTTTATATAGCTGTCAGTGCTCAAAAAAAGTGCCTAGCATCTTTTTGGACAAACCTTAGCGACTTTCCAAATGTGGGCAGTAATGTCCTGAAAGTGTGAGGTCTTGCTTTCCCGCTGCACTCCCATCTCTCTCTGCATCTGCTCTGTTCAGTGAGTGTCTGAGAGCGGGAGATTTAACAATGTCATGGGTAACGAGACGCGCCCTTTGTCCCAATTTGCGTCATTCATATGTGAATGTTTTTAGACTACAAGATGAATATATAATGCAACATGTTTTACATGTAAAATAGTACACATTATTACAGCCTAGTTCTCTTGTTCAAAATAGTTATTAGTGTTCATAAGCATTTTTGATCATTCATGTTCCATACCTGTCCGTTATATAGTTTTATAAAAGTTATTTTTTTTAAATCACAAGTTATGAAAAGTAATTAAAAAAGTACAAAAACACAAAAGCAAACATGCCACATGATAGGGAAAGCTTGGGGGGCTTTAGTTGCAAAAGGTTGAGAACCTCTGGATTAGACACAACCAGGCCTGATTACGGTAAACCCTGTTCAATCAAATCAACTCTTAAATAGAACTTTTTCAACAGCATGAAGTTGGTTAAAAGGCCACACACTATGCCAAAGTTGAAATAAATTCTAGAAATTATGAGGAACAAGGTGATTGAAATACATCAGTTTAGGAAGGGTTAAAAAGCTATTTCAAAGACTCCAATGAACCACAGTGAGAACCATTATCTACAAATGGAAAAACTCAGCACAATAATGAACCTTCCCAGAAATGGCAGACCTTTTGAATATTCCTCCAAGAGCACAGCAACTACTCATCCAGCAAGTCATAAAAGAGTCAAGGACAACATCGAAGGACTACAGGCCTCTCTTGCACCAATAATGGGCATTGTTCATGACTCCACTATCAGAAAGTCACTGGGCAAAAATGGCATCCATGGAAGTGTGGTGAGTCGAAAACCACTGCTAACCCAGGAGAACATTAAGGCTTGTCTGAATTTTGCCAAAACACACCTTGATATGATCCTCAAACCTTTTGGGAGAATGTTCTGTTGATTGTTGAGTCAAAAGTTTAACTCTTTGGAAGGCAGGGGTCCCGTTACATCTGGTGTAAACCAAACACCAAATTCCACAAAAAGAACATGATGCCTACGGTCGAGCATGGTGGTGCTTCGCTGCTTCAGGGCGTGGACAACTTACAATAATCGAGGGAATTAATTCTGCTCAGTAACAGAAAAACCTAAAGGAGAATGTCCGGTCTTCAGTCCGTAAGTTGAAACTCAAGCACAATTGGATTATGCAGCAAGACAGTGGATCAAAAGCATTGGAGTTAGTCCACCTCTAAATGGCTCAAACAAAGCAAAATTTAAGTTTTGGAGTGGCCTAGTCAAAGTCCTGACTTGAACCAATTGAGATGCTGTGACAGGCAGTTCATGCTTGAAAACACTCCTGACTGGACTGGACTAAAACAGTTCAAAGTACAGTGGGCCAAAATTCCACCGCAGCGCTGCGAAAGACTGCTCTCCAGTTATTGGAAGTGTTTGGTTGCAGTTATTGCTGCTAAAGGTGGCACAAACCGATTTTAAGTTTAAGGGGGAAATACGTTTGTCACATAGGTGATGTTGGATGACAGTTTTTTTGGCTTTAATAAAATAAATAAATAAAAACTGTGTTGTGTGTTTATTCAGGTAGCCATTGTTTTATGTTGTATTTCATTTGAAGATCTAAAACTATTTAGTATGACATGTACACAAAAATAGTACTTTTAGACACTTTTTATCCAGGCTGTACAAACTGGCTCTCGATTGGAGGCTTTGTGACTTACGTCCCAAACAATGTGGGTGTTGAACAACAACATTGTCCAACTCTATTGGGGCATGGCAGAACAAACAACTTGCCATTTTCCCCCAAAATACACAAAAGGTTGATTTGGTAGGGACCTTTCATACGTTGCACACTTTAGAAAATGGTCATGATGTGATGACTTTGATATTAGTACACAGCAAGGAAATAAGCAATTGGAGAAAACTCTAGTAGTTCCTATGGAAGCTGCACTCATGGTTAGGGGTGAAAAAACATAGAATATTTTCCTTTACAGTTCTTTTACTTTTGTCTAATACTTTTGGTACCAAATCGAGTCCATAATTGTAAATGTGTTGTTAAGAGCTATATATCTATGCCCCAAAAACATCTGATCTAAAAGGTCATTTGCAGTTTATTTATTGGGGGGCGGGGGGGGGCGTTGGTTTGAGTCTGAAAACCTCAAAGCTCTGGCAGAATAGTTTACCCTCTGGATCTAAAATGAATTTGCCAGACTTCATCCTGATCCCCAGAAACCCACTCTCCCCAGTACACAGTTGCATGTGTGGACAAACATTATGTTTGATGTTATGTTCCATGGAATGGATTTTACTGCTTGTTTTAATCAGACATACAGAGATGGATGGTGTAAGTGACTCTCTATCACATCCACATTAGACTTTCAGGATAATAAAGAACAGACTCTGTTCTAGAGATTGTCCACACACACACACACACACACATACATACCAAAGTAGAACACATGTGAACCTATTTGTGGGAACTACTAACTATAGAAAGATTCCTAGATGTCTTTTAAAATGTTAATGTTAATTAACTGAAACCAATTAACTGAAATATGCACTTAATGTAATTACTTATTGAAATTAAGGCAGAGTGACAAAAATCGACCATACATTTTACATACAGATGAGCATTTTTGACTTGTGGAAAGCAGCCCCTCCGGTCAGGCTCGACCTCTGTGTCATTTGAAACACGTTTAACATTGCCTGTATATAGCTGCGTACACACGCACATACCTACACAGACGCCATACATCCACACCAATTAGTTTCCCCCCTTTTAACTAACCTGGTTTCTTGTTACTCCTGGTAGCTCTTCACTTGACCTAACAATAAAAAGGGCAAGTTAGTGCCTTATTTTCTTTAGAAAAACTTGTCGTGAGGAGTGCTAATTCCCTGGTACAGCCTAGAGCATTGTCTCTGTGTGTGTGTGAGTGTGTGTTTGTGCACCTGCTTATATATGCATCTTCAGATAACTACAAGTAATTCTGTATGTTTTTAAGATGATTATAAAATACTGCCAGGATTAGACACTTCATCCATCTCTGAAACACATGTGCGCGCACACACACACACACAGTGATTTCCGATGGGCCACTCCTCTGCCATTAGTCCTCATTAGAGTTTGGTGTTTGATGTTTCAGCAGGCCCTGAGGACAGCGGAAACCCAGTACTCTGTGATTATAATGCATCAGACAGCCTTTTTTCTTAACACTCAACACCCTCTGCTGTATGACCATTGAGTTGGATTACTGTTCAGACCACTTCGGGAAAGTTAGACGAGATTTCAAAAATGAGATAGAATGAACTAGTCTCACTAGTTTGGACATGTACAGCAGTGATGCACTTTGAAAGATCCAAAGCAGGTTGTTTAGGGTACAGGGTCTTTTTCTCTATGGGATGTCTCTAAGTTGACGTTGGTGACTGTGTTCTCTTGTGAGAGAGTTGATGAGGAACAGATGACGAATGACGTCGCTGTTTCTGGACAGGTGGGAGACTCATAAAATGCTTATCAACGGCTGGAGTAAAACCGCTGTCTGGTGATTACAATACTCTTCAGGATAACAAAGATCTAGTACACACGTCACGCCTATTTTTAATATGAAACCTAATAAGTCTTCACTAAAACATTCGTAGTTTTAATAAACCCTGGTTAGTTAACCCCAAGCTAGTTTTAAAGACTCATTCTGTCAGACATCTTAGATTAGATATTAACACATCTTTAATATTCCTAGGCTAAACCAGTTTCCTTGATTTGCACTTTACCATAAAATAAGATATAGAATCAAGACAGATTTATCTACTGTAAGCTGGTCAAGTTGACCATTGAGTAATTTTTGTTTGTGACTGGGCAAGCAACTTTCAGAAGTCACTTCACAGCTACTAATATGGCAATAAAAACTTCATTCATTCGCATGTATAAATACATGCCAAAAATCTTTGGCCGGGTTTATTTCGGTGCCCTGCTGTTTGGCATTACTATATAAATAAACTGGTCACTGCACTTTAACCCTACATCTTTCACAGGCACAGTACCATAAATCAGGTCCATGATGATAGTAATGATTCCCATCAGAGTTCCCAATTCCTGGCTAGAAACAAGTTACATAGTTTTGCTCCCAATTACAACTTCCAAAAACCTACATGAATTGGCACTCGGCGGCGTCAAAGAGGACATACTGATGTGCCTTGGCTGTGTATATGTGTGCAGGATGGACGATTACATCAAATGCTGGCGTGCTAGTGATTAAGTGTTGTCCCCTGGCATCTGTAATCAGCGTCTGGCGCAAATTAAAAAGCTGGCTGCACTCTCTGCCTATCAGCTGTCTCTGCTCCACAGCTGTCCTCTCCCAAGCAAAAAAAAAACAAAACACCCAGTTTTATAATGACTGCACCACACCAGGCCTCCATGGCCCATAGCCAGCAATGTAGGAGCATGTGTGTGTGAGCGCACGGGCATTTGTCCTTTAATTTGATACCTTTTGATCTCTGACATTCTTTAAAGAGGGAAGAAAGTTTTTTTTTTTTTTTTTTTTTTTTCACGGTTGTGGTTAACATTGTAGTTTAGTCAAGAATTAAGATAAGATATAAAGACTTTTATATTTAATTTTCATGCTTTTTCTTTTTCAATTACCTGATCTCTCAGTTTTAAAAACATGACTCCGTCCATCAGTGAAACCCTGCAATCAGAGTGGATTCCAGGCTGTGCAGCATGTATAGACAGGCCATTACTTGTGTAATACACAAGGGTTGTGAATGTGCCATCCTTTACTATGGGTAGACTTTGTCACCTTGTATATAAAAAAAAAGTTGAATTAAAAAACTGAGTGGGTTTTTGTACCGATTAGCTACAAATAGGACCACAGTGACTATAAGAGAATATTGGCATAGACTAGCATTCAGAAGTTTGGAATCTGAACATTTATTATTTTTCTCAGTGTTACTGAATCTTTTTGTTGCTGATGTATACATGTAATGTATACATGTAAAAATATATAATTGCACTTTTTTAAGCACTTTTTTTAAAACATTTCTCGGAAATGGAAAATAACTAACTAATTAAAAAAATGTGATTAAAATTACATGCAGCACTGCAACTGATCCCATGACAGAGAAAGCTGTATAGCATCAGGTATGATTTAATGTTATAATCTTGTAATAAAATGAATGCCCACAATACCTCATATTTAAATGATGATCAGATAATTCACACGGATGCTTTGTGGAGAAATGACTATACATTGATAATTGCAGTATATTTATTTATATCAGTTAATAACTTGTTTAGTAGAAGTGCGTTCAATATTCACTGCTGTTGATCTCTATTTCTCTCATGTTTCTGTGATTATGTGATCATGTGACCTCTTTCACACTCTCGGGCATTGGGAAACAAGGATCTCGACACTGAAAAACAACTCCTTTATGTCTTCTCTTGGCATGGAGTCCCTACCTTCTTTGCTGCTGAGCAGTTTGGGCTTGTTCTCTCCTGCTTGGAAGCAATAAAAGGATAATTTGTACCCCGCCATATTTGTCAGAAGGTGTCATTAGTAGAGAATTCTGTGTCCTTTTTCACTTTAATCCAACTTCAGTACTCTTGCTTGGGTTGAGTATTAGTTAATAGAACTAAATAGAGCCTGGTGCTGTTAGGCTTTTGATTGATTTCAGTGACTGATTCCTGGCAACAACACAATGGCAATCCTTGCCATTGGGGTTTTCTCAACATAAATCAGGAATCTGGTTGTTGAGAATAGGACTGATAATAGATCAGCAGAATTTTGGCATTTTTCCTTTGCCAACATTTCAATCACTGATCAAAATTGCGTGTTATAATCTGTAAAAAAAAAAAAAAAAAAAAACCCCTGAGCTGCTGAAATAACATTGAAAGTTAAACTTGGAGACAATGCAATTGTGCATCGTTTTGTACTTACGTTAAAAACCTTTTTTCTGTATGTGCTCATGTGACCCAACCAACAAAACATTTCACCTCTACACTCACCATCCACTTTAGCAGGAACACTTGTACACCTGCTCATTTATACAGTTATCTAATTACTCAATCATATGGCAGCAGCACAATGTGTGATCTGTAACGTTAACCGTTGCATGGTTGTTGGTGCCAGACAGGCTGGTTTGAGTATTTCAGAAACTACTGATCTCCTGGGATTTTCACAAACAACAGCCTCTAGAGTTTACACAGAATGGTGTGAAAAGCCAAAATGAACAAAATAAAACATGATTGAATGATTATGAATGTGCAGAGGTACAGATGTTCCAGTTAACATGGACGGTGACAGTATGTACACAGTATGATTGATTATACATTATGGAAGCAAACCTGCATACACATGAGCGCTGCACTCAGGACTTTCCTGAGAGCTGCAGACAGATTTATCTGTTTGTTTATTCACAGGTTACAATAAAGGGGAAAGACAAGACTGGAGCAGGTCCTTCTGGGAAGACTCCCAGCAAGCTGAGCATAAGTGAGGTCAAGAACAGATTAGCAGCTGCTGCTAAAGAGGTAAGAAAATACACCCATTCATACTCCACCTGTCTCGCTACTGACTACATTAACCTGTAATTAAGACAAGTTGTCAGTTGCTTCCTCCTGAAACGGTTTATTTCCTCTGACGTACTTGGGTACTTATTTATTTTTACTTTACCTACAGTAGTCATTATAACAAGCTGGAAGTTTTAACTTTGTCAAAGTTTTGACTTGTATTCGACTTTGCAGCTTTCAGCACATTGTGTCCCTTATCTTTATCATACTGTCTTATCAAGATTAGGAAGATTAAAGCAAGATTAAAGCATGACTTATTTGATGACGTTCCAGGGTGATTCAGTTATATACGTTTTAAAATTACTACAAGAAGATACACAGACTTCACAGGAGAAATGGAGACATGATTCTGACAGAACATAATATCACTGTGCATTGTATATGGTCACACATTCATAACTGAACTTTTACATGATGTTTATTAGCATCAGTGACTAAGAGATTCTGTGGATCTCAGTATATTCTCTTTTGGCAGGCATTGGGTTCTGATTTGAATTTACTGTAAATGATGTAGCTGCTAGGACTTAGCCAGTGTGATAGTCAGATGTTAATAATTCTTTTTATTATCCTGAGACTCAGTGACCATCTCTCTCGGCTTCATGGTGTTGAGATTGTCTCATACTATCGGCCGACAGCCAAGTCAGTTCCTCAATCAGTCTATCAACAAGTGATCAGAGCTGACCTCCACACGTAGAGACTTTTCACATAGAGATGGGCATTGGTGCCCCTAGCCAAATGAACTCCAGAGAGGATTAGTGAGATTCTGATGATGATGGTTGCGCATAGAGATTCTTGTAATCATGATAATCATCCTCACCATCACCTTGAGCCTTTAGAGTCTGGCTGATTAGGTATTGAGTCATGACTATGAAGTATTGCACTGATTTTATCGTCCAAATCTCTGCCGCTATGAGCAAATTATTAGAAAATGTGCTTGCTTGTCTTTAAGCTGTTTTATTTTTGGATGATCATAACAGTATTAAAGAATGAAGATGTTCGGTTCCAAATAGTGTGAATATAGCTGAATGGGTACACGTAGATATGGATGTTTTTAAGTACATAAACAGTCATGTAAACTGAATTAGAACGTAGATGCAGCAAAAATATGAACTTCCAACACCCTGCGGTTGAGCCTATTCATCAATAGGACGTTGATTTGGCCGGAATTCAGCATGATCTCCAAGCTCAGTGGAGGAGCAAGGTGCTGAAAATTACGCTATTTAAAAATGTTTTTCTCTGAACAGGGCAAGCCGTTTCCAAAAACAGACCAGAAATTTGAGAACTACGCCAAGCACACTTTCAAGATCATGGATAAACAAGTAAGTATCACCATCCTTATGCCTCCTGGTTAGCCATTTAGCACTCACAAGCTAAATAAAGCTCAAGCCTCTTCTTTTCGACACTCATAGTTCCTTGTTGTCCTGTAGAGGTGTGTATTTAAGAACTAACCAAACTCACTCGAAAGACAACGTTCCTTCCACTTGAAAGATGAGTAGGCTCTCAAACCCATGAGTACAAGTGCATTAGCATCTTGACTTTTTGCAGCATAGGGGCCACATGCTAAAGAGCTTCTGACACGGCCTGTTCCTCCCTCTGTTCGTTCTTCTCATTGTTTTGGTTCTCCAGAGCTGCTCGCTGCCTGTGGAGCAGCTGATGAAATATGCTTAAGACTGCACCTCTCGCAGCACAGAGAGAAGGGAGCTGCCAAGACTGAAGTCTCTACTTATGATTTACTGGCCTCTCTCTCTCTCTCTCTCTCTCTCTCTCTCGCTCTGCCCCTCCCCCCCCCTCCCCCCCGTGTTCTGTGTAAAGTGTTTCTTGTGCTGTCTAATGAAGAAATTTTATAAAAGTATGTTCTTGGTACCAGGCAGTTCAGCAGATTCAAGGCCTCACCGACTTGCTTCTAGATTAGAGATAATCAGTGTTTGGACAGATTTTCCCACTTCAGGAAAAAAGACAAGCTTCTTAATGTAGATGACTATATCATTCTAGATAAACCACTGTATTAGATCATTAGCAACTAGAACTAGAGTAAACCACTTTGTTTTATTTCCAAAAAAGATTGTTGGCTAGAAGCTGGCTCTGATTTTACTGTAAATATGAATGCATTTAGGTCAAATGAGTACACTCTCAGACCTATTGCAAAATAATGCGTGTAAATGCATGCATACATCCTTGTATTAAACTGTGTATATATGCAGGAGATTGCATACTTGCGTGCATCTGTATTTGTGTGTATGCACATGTTCAAAGAAATGGGCCCTTTGAGTCAGCTCCATTTATTTGTTGTGAGGACACATTTTGGCCTTTGGGTAACAGAACACCCATTACTGCAGGGCCTTGCTTTTCAACCTTGGAGCAGAGCAGGTGTACGCTCTAATGTAGTGTGTGTGTGTGTGTGTGTGTGTGTGTGTGGAACCAGCTCTGGAAGTACTTTGGTCCAGGCAGCAGGCAGAGATATGAGACAGAAAGAGGCACTAGTCATACGTTCTGGTATGTCCAAGAGCGTTCGGCCCGCCCCTCCTGTCTTTCAGCGCTCATTATTCTAATGTAATGCTAATGTGGGTTTTTCAGACAAAACTGAGTCATGCTGCTCTAATTATTAAGCATCTTAACGAGTCCCCATATGAGAGGGACCCGTTTCCAGTTTCACTAACTTATCCTTTCATTCTCTTTCTTCCCCCTCATCTGCCCCTGCCTGTTTTTCTCTGCCCCGCTCTCTCCCTTTTCTCTCCATTTCTTTCATTGCAGGTGATCAAAGACCTTTGGAACTTTGTACAAACACTGAAAAAGTAATGGCAGCTTTTGTGACTCGTCCCCCTTTTGCGTGCCCCCCCATGTACCAGAGGACTATCCAGTGATGGCCTTCAGCTGTGAATTCTGGCTTCTCCTACTCTCATGGAAACCATCCACTTTCCTCTGTGTGTAATGAGACTTGCAAAATATAAAGACACTGAGTAGTTAAAGAGAGCTCATTACCTTGTGTTATTCTAAAGAAACCCACCAAAGTGTTGTGGATGTGTCGAACATAGGATTTCCATCAATGGTGGTAAATATTGTATGACCGCTATGAAGTAGCAAGGGTAATTTGTGTTGAAATACATCTGTGGGGTTAACTGCAGTGTAAACAACAATTTAAGAATTGGAAGAATATTGTGTGTCCTGAGCAGGTTAGCCTTTTGCTTCTCGGCAGCTTTTCTTGGAATAGTTTGAAAATGGCCGTCATTTACTGTAAATAGTGCTATTCATTTTAATGTAAAAACATGGCAACTGAAATATAGCTGTAGATTGCGTCTGCTTCTGAGTATTCCGTCTGGCCCACAATGTTCCGTCTGACTGAGGATTCCATCTGGCTCACAGTAAGCCTTGTAGCTCCGAAGATCCCATCTGGCTGTGCTTCTATAGCTCTCTGTAAGGTGGAAATCTTGGTTAGCCAAGGTATCTTTGCCTAGGTACTGTAATCAGATAAAGTGATCTTTTAAGGGTTTCTAGCGATCTGTTGCCAGAATATGACAGCTAAGATATTCATTGGCTTAAATTATGAAACGATTTCACAGAAGCATTCCAGTTCCTTTTAGTGCTTTGAATTCCAGAGGTAATACTAATGTGCATTATCTTTTCAGCATTTTTCTAGTATTTCATTTTATTAATGCACTCCTGAGTTTGTCTTTTGTTGTAATTCTACTGTAATATTTTAAATTGGATTACTTAATCCTTTACATCTTCTAATTGTATTTGTTTAATGTTGTAATTACTCACTGATGTTTTAAAGGGGGTTTAACCCAGTATGTGTTTTAACAGTTAACATGAAGGGGAGCAAATATAATCAGATTTTTTACCTATGTGTAAAATACTTGAGACCTCGAAGCATGTTATTTCAAATGCATTTGTGTAGTTGGTTTTAAGACTAACCTGACAGGGCCACATTTTTCTCACAGTTATGCATAAGCACAACGATTCCCTATAATGTTACAGCTTGAATCCAAGTTCCCGTTGCCCAGTAAATTGGCATGATCTCTGGTCTGTCCAAGCAAATTTCAGTGCTATAAAATCAGTCTCTCGAGTCATCTAGTAGTCATTAGCCATTTTTTTCTATGTGAGATACATTATAGTAAAGAGTCTTTGAAAAAACTGCATTTTGCAGTTTGACTTATCTATGCTTTTTATTTTTTACTTACTTAATTCATCAGCATGAAATGAATAAATAAACCTGCCCCAGACTTTGTCTTGTTGTCTTTGTTGTTTCATGGTAACTGCTATTCATTTAGTTTGTCTGCTCTGGCACCTGGCTTGTGCCACATGCATCTCACCCAACAGAAACCTTCTTTCATGGTGGCCATGATGAATCCAGATTGGGATGAAGATGACTTCCTTAATGTGCTCAAACTCCTTTTTCATGTACTTGCCTAAACACACAATTCATTCCTCAGATTAAGCTGTGAACAAGCTGTGCATGCTGTGCTATAAAACAGCTGGCCTGGGTTATGCTATAGTATACGTGGGGTTTATTTCATAATTTCACGTGTGGTTTTGCCTCCATAAGTGATATGAGCTACATCATCATGTATTCACCACGTGGTGGCGATAATAGCTTGTAATGGAGGTGAGATATGATTTATGTCTACTAATATAGCTTAAGTATCAATGTCCCATTACCTAGATAAACATTCTACCTCTTTTTAATATTCCTAGTGGCCCATTACATTTACATACATATTCCTGTATCTTTGTGTTCAACAAGTGAGCTCAGCTTATGCGTAGACATCCTTATAAAACCAGAAGGTATATGGAATTTCCTCTATTTCCTCTTGCACAGAGCACATGTGCTGAGAAAACATCAAGGTTAATCAAATCTGACTCACCTGAAGTACTGGACATTTGATCCACTGTCTGAGTTGTAACTGAAATTGGCAGCAAGAACATTGGATACTGTAAATGCTAAAAAGTCAACTAGACAGGTTCACGTTCAAAGACCTCATAAGATTCATATCAGTGCTCCAGATCAGACATTAAGATGGTGTGTCGATCACTGTTGGACCTCCATCAGCATTTTCATTGGTCTTAGAGAGGTGTGATAGGAATGCAATGTCCCTGGGATCTAAACTTTCTGCCTGGTCAGGCTTGAAATAAGAACTGGGCTTGAAATGCTGAAAGCCTGAGAAGCCTTTTCTGTGATTTTCAACCTGTGTGCTGTCAATAAATGTTTTTTTCTAACTGTTAAAACACCTGCTAAAATTATGTTTTTATCTGAATTTGAAAAGCACATTGTAATTTTCCTTTCTAATTATTTTTGTGTAAATATGTGCCCTTTTTAGTGTTAGAAAGTTTTTTAAAAAGTAAGTTTTTCATCCCATCTATACCCTGATCAGACATAACATTAAACCCACCTGCCTAATATTGTGTGCCACCAAAACAGCTCTGACCCACTGAGGCATGGACTCCGCTAGACCTCT
The DNA here is from genome assembly GCA_022414735.1 of Noturus placidus. NCBI lineage: Eukaryota > Metazoa > Chordata > Actinopteri > Siluriformes > Ictaluridae > Noturus > Noturus placidus. The sequence goes on from JAFFST010052781.1 coordinate 17,488, forward strand.
GAAGGTGTGCTGTGGGGTCTGGTGCCAAAATGTTAGCAGCAGATCCTATTGGACTTATATATTCAGCATATCCCACAGATGTGCGATTGGCTTGAGATCTTGAGAATTTAGAGGCGATGTCAGCACCTTTGTCATGTTTCTCAAACCATACCTGATCAATTTTTTCAGTGTCACATTGCACATTATCCTGCTGAAAGAGGCCACTGCAATTAGGGAATACTGTTGCTATGTAGGGGTGTAATTTGGTCTGCAGCAAGGTTTAGGTAGGTGGTACATTTAAAAATAGCATCCACATGAATGCCAGGATTCCGAAGCAAATCATTGTCCAGAGTATCACACTGCCTCCAGCAGTTTGCCTTCTTCCCATGGTGCATCCTGGTCCCATCTCTTCCGGAGGTAAGTGATGCACACACACCTGGCTATCCACATGATGTAAAAGAAAGCATGATTCATCAGACCAGGCCACCTTATTCCATTGCTCCATGGTCCAGTTCTGATGCTCACATGCCCATTGTAGGTGCTTTCAGTGGTGGACACAGATCAACATGGACACTAGAACCGGTCTGAGGTACACAGGCCCATACGCAGCAAGCTGCGTTGCACTGTGTTCTGACACCTTTCTACCATAACCAACATGAACTTTTTCAGTGCTACTTCTGTCTGATCGGACCAGATGGGCTAGCCTTCACTCTCATCAATGAGCCTTGTCACTGGTTGTCCTTCCTTGGACCACTTTTGGTAGGTCCCAACCACTGCATACAAGAAACAACCCACAAGACCTGCTGTTTTAGAGATGCTCTGACCCTGTCATCTAGCCATCACAATTTGGCGCTTGTCAAAGTCGCTCAGTTCCCTACGCTTGCATATTTTTCCCACTTTCCAACACCTCAACTTTGAAAATTGACTGCTTGTATCCTAATACATCCCACCCCTTGACATGTACCACTGTAACAGGGATAATCAACGTTACTCATTTCACCCATCAGTGGTTTTAATATTAGTACTGATTGGTGTATATGATTGTCTTAAGAGCTTGTGCTGTCCCTTTCTTAATCAGTGTAGCATGTTTGTAAATCTGCACTGTTGCGCATGTAGGCCTGTTTTCCAATTTACTGTGTTTATTATTAACATGATGTTACAGCTGTATTTGTTGACCCGACTGTCAGTTTGGTTTCATCTTGTCATGCAGTTTGGCAGCTTTTATGGTTGGTCATGTAGGCTGTTATTTGTTAAAGGCTGGAAATACTTTATTCTCCCAGATGCTCCTTCTGAAAATCTGTTATGACTCAATATAACCCTGTTATTTCTAAAATCAACACAGCCTCAATAGATTTCTGGGTTCCTCTCGCTTCTG
>JAFFST010052781.1:47190-67394 GCA_022414735.1 Noturus placidus
ACCAAGATAAACGTATTTGATTCAGATGGTGTCAAGCGTGTGTGGCGGCAACCAGGTGAGGAGTACAAAGACAAGTGTGTCTTGCCTACAGTCAAGCATGGTGACGGGAGTGTCATGGTCTGGGGCTGCATGAGTGCTGCTGGCACTGGGGAGCTACAGTTCATTGAGGGAACCATGAATGCCAACATGAACTGTGACATACTGAAACAGAGCATGATCAGTATGCAGTATTCCAGCATCATAACGACCCCAAACACACCTCCAAGACAACCACTGCCTTGCTAAAGAAGCTGAGGGTGAAGGTGATGGACTGACCAAGCATGTCTCCAGACCTAAACCCGATTGAGCATTGGTAGGGCATCCTCAAACGGAAGGTGGAGGAGCACAAGGTCTAATATCCACCAGCTCTGTGATGTCGTCATGGAGAAGTGGAAGAGGACTCCAGTGGTAACCTGTGAAGCTCTGGTGAACTCCATGCCCAAGAGGGTTAAAGCAGTGCTGGAAAATAATGGTGACCACACAAAATATTGACAATTTGTGCCCAATTTGGACATTTTCACTAAGGAGTGTACTCACTTTTGTTGCCAGCGGTTTAGACATTAATGACTGTGTTTTGAGTTATTTTGAGGGGACAGTAAATTTACACTGTTACACAAGCTGTACACTCACTACTTTACATTGTAGCAAAGTGTCATTTCTTCAGTGTTGTCACATGAAAACATCAAATATTTACAAAAATGTGAGGGGTGTACTCACTTTTGTGAGATACTGTACATGCATTTGAGAGTTGTCTGTGGTACTGTTAGTGTTTATGTCCTGGGTGCTATATTCACAGTGACAAATTCCCAAGATGGTGGTACCCCAGTTTGGGTTGATGGAGAAGGCCCTGTAGAAGGCATGCAGGCATAAGAGAGCCACCAATGTTGCCATGCTGGAACTCTTGACTAACATTTGACCCATAATGCAAATTCCAGGTGTCCAGAATTTGCCTCGTGATCTGCCGGTTGGAATTCTTGGCTCTGAACATCCACTGCAACGTCATGTGAGAAGGGTGAAGGGCTTCCTAGTGAGATAATGTACTATATCCTGCACTGCCCATTTTATTTATTTTATTTATTTTTGTTTCATGCACAAGAGGTTATGGCTAAGATTACAGAATGCTGTTTACCACCCACCTGTTTGTAGCATTAATGATTAGCTGAAGTCCTGGTTGTTGAACATCAGGTCTTATGTCAGGCATTTTATTTTAGCCTGCCAAAGACAGTGTCAGCTGCTGAGGTCCACATTACCTTCTCTGGCTGTCTATCCTTTGTGATATCTAACAGGTGGGAGGCTACAAAGACGATATCAGGCACAAACCACTGGCAATAACCCTCCTGACCCAGAAAGACTCACATGTAATTTACTTGGATTGGTGTTCATCAAGAATTTGTGCATTTACAACAACTTCTGGAAACACATACTGTGTTTCGTCCAACATTCTCAGTGGAAAACAAGATAATTTAGGTATATTATGGTGTAGCAGTGATGAGGCTGGAAATTGATATTCATAACCTGCTGGAGGGTTGCAGCGGCCATTCTACGAGCTCATCCATATGTGGTAAGTGTCAAATTCTGCCACCTTGTTTATCCTCCGGAAGTCATTCCAGAAGCAGTGAGATCTATCTGCCTTTGGCACTGTGACAATGGGGCTGGACCGTGGGCTTGTGAATTCTTCAGTTGCAACCAACTGTAACACTTAGTTTACATTCCCTATAGCCTCTATAGTGGTATAGCCACCACTCCAAGCAGTGTTTCTTTGAATATAATACAAAGTTTACTCAGAATTTTTCAACAATTGTGAAGCATTTGAATGATTTGATACAGTATTCCACAAGATCCATATATTCAAATGATTAAAGGAATTATCACAATCGCAAAGAACCGTTTGAAAACTGTTGTTCACCTAGTTGTTAGCACACATATAAAACTGTTACTGACACAATCTGAAATTTGTTTTTCTGAAACAAGAGAAGACCGTAACAGCCCTATCTGTTACACCAGATGACTTTAGCTAGCAAAAACATGTCACAAAGTGAAGCTTGCTATCCACCTCATAAACTATACCTCTTGGCCTTAAATACCCTGCCACAAAAAGGGCTTCTCTCTATTTCACCAATGACCAATACCAATCCCCTGACATACTTATATTTCTGAGCTGGAAATGAATAGCTATAGGTGGTTACCTGCCCCATAGCTGGCGTTGCATAATAATTGACTGTGGCTCCACAGTGGCCAGGTCCGCAAACAAAGTTTTGTCTATGAATGCATGTTGTCAAGAAAGTGTGAATGAGGAATGGTACAACCCAATAATACCAAAGCCAGGGATGGGGAAGGATTGGCTAACACTGCAGCCCAAACTTCCTCAGCAAGGTGGCACCCTCTGAAATACAAGGAATACTCAATCATTTAACTAGGTTTTCTCTGTTTGAGTTCCTGCATGAAATACTACATTTTATAATCTTTTGTGTGTGTCTGTGTTGTTTTTTTTTTGTATGTACCTGGTATAGTCATCTTAAATTGGTCTTGTGACAACAGGTTTCCGCAACCCCTGTTAAAAATAAATTAATAATGCTTTCTCCTACAGGATTATTTTAAGAAGGAAAAATACAGTCTCCTGAAAGAGAAAGGCCAATTCTATTATTTTCACTATACATTGAAGACATTTGGGTTTGAGATCAAAAAATGAATGTGATGATAGATCAGAATTTTAGCATTCAGTTCATCATATTAACACCTAGATACAGTATGTTACACAACATGACACCTTTTGTTTGAACCCACCCATTTATTTCAAGTGATCTAAAATACTGGAACATTTGACTGATGTAGTTTCTTGCTGCAGGGATGTGCCCTGTTAAATTGATTGTTTAAAGAATGAATAGCTCTGAATGTCTTTTTTTTGTTTGAACCTTAGGTTTCACCTGTGAATACTGCATTTGTTGTTAAAAAAGGATAAACATGAAAGTGAGAGATTATGTTTATGCTGAGAAAAGAGGGAAAATCTTGGCACCAGCATTGGGCATAGCCAATACAACAATTTTGAATGTCCTAAAAATTAAATAAACTACTGGTGTACGAACAACTAGACATGGAACAGGTCAGCCAAGAAAATCAATAGCAGCAGAAACATTGTGAGAGCTATGAAGAAAAAATACCAAAACAACAGTCAGTGACATCACCAACAACCTCCACAGGCCATATGGAACAGGTCTGCCAAGGAAATCAATAGCAGTTGATCACAGAAATATTGTGAGAGCTGTGAAGAAAAAACACCAAAACAACAGTCAGTGACATCACCAACAACCTCCACAGGCCATTCACCTTCACATTGTGAAGGTATCACAATCCACCGTTCAAGAGCAGAAATATAGAGGCCATACCACCAGTAAGATTAGGAAAGCCAGATTGGAATTTGCAAAGAAATACAAAGATGAGCCACAAAACACACTGCCAACTCAACAAGGGACTTCATCAGGGAGAAAAGATGGAAGGTTTTAGACTGGCCAAGTCAATCACCAGACCCTGACTCAGTTGAGCAGCATTTAACCTCCTGAAGAGGCGACTGAAGGCAGAACCCCACCAAAACAAACTGAAAGAAGCTGCAGTACGAGCCTGGAAAGCAACACAAAAGAAAAATGCAACAGTTTGGTGATGTCAGTGGGTCACCCGCTTGATGCAATTATTGCAAGAAAGGAATATGCAACCAAATATTGTGTTATTTACTTAAATTTACTTTAAGACTATTTGTTCCTGTACTTTTGCTCACCCAAAAATGGGTTGGTCTGCCAACAAAGGTGCCATGTTTTAAGTTGTTTAACACATCTATATGTAAATATCAGGAAATGAAAGCTGAAATTCTGATCTGTACACTCCTGAGAAACCAACAATTCCTACAGTTGAAAGGAATGGGCTGACATGATATGACATATAACATGGCTCCCTCACCCCAATTCCAGTCCTGGAGGTCCAGTCTAGCAAAGATTGGTCAGATTTAACTCACAAGTAATATGTGTTAGATCAGGAAAATCTTCTAATTGTAATGGACTCTGGACCCCCAATTGTATGGCAGGGTGTGTCATATCAGCCCAGGATGGAATTTTGGAATACTGGTACAGAACATACACTCATACTTTCCATCAAAAAGAAAGAAAAATATATGCATTGATTTTTTTTTATGCCAGAAGAACATGCCAAAAAGCAGCCCCACTAGGCAACATTAGACATAACAGACACAAGAACCAAATTCTACCAACAGCAACATCATCCTAGTGATAGTGGTCCAATATTCTGCAAGGGACAGACTTTAATTCCCTTTCCCTTTAGCCCCGAATGATTGTCGTTCCCCCTTGAAAAGACATCTCCTTTTCAACACTGTAACACACTCTGAGGAAAGCTCTGCCATCTGCAACATACTGCACATAAGTGACAAATAAATGCTTCTTTAAATATTAGTAACTTAAAGGCATAGATACTCTTAATTGTCATATATATGTCATATATATATATATATATATAGTGGGAGCTTTCATATTATTGTTATCAAGTTTACAGCAAATGCTTTTAATCGAAAAAATAATTTTCAGGATATGCCCTGATAAGCATATTTTATAGTATTCCGTTAATGCAGTAATGATTGAACAGATGAAGTAAAAGCAATGTGTGGGGTGTGTTTGGCAGAAGCACAAAAGAACAGATCCAAGCAAAAAATAATTTTATGACAGGACAAGTTAAATAAAAATAAGGCAAAGCAGAGCAAGGCTAAGAATTCAGATATTCTGAAGATACCAAGCTAAAGGAGGGCACAACACCAAAAAAAAAAAACAACACCAAAAAAGCTCAAGCTGTTTAGACAAGACAAAAACAAGACTTTGTCAAGAAATGGTGAGAAGACTTACTTGCCCCACTGATAACATAATTTACCATTCGTAGGCCACAGGTCAAAGCACCCGACTGTGAATGAACAAGAAATACAGATGCCCAGTGTACTGTGTACCTTGAATGGTGTTTTGCTCTTTAAACAATACTTCCTGGAAAAAAAAGAACAACTTATAAGCAGGATTCACATTGCATACAGAGACAATGCTCTCAATGAACTTCTCAATAAAGTCTCTGGAGAAATTTTTGTGATTTGAGAACAGGTATTTTGACTTCCATTTCATGTAGATCAGGAGTTTTCCCATTCTGAGATGTCCATGAATCTCACTCGGGCTTTCACAACACATCAAAATATCACATCAGGTTCCACTTCAGTCAGCCAAGAACAGAAAGCTGAGGCTGCAGTGGGCACCCAAACTGGACAGTTGAAGACTGGAAAAACGTGGCCTGGTCTTTAAAAGTAGCTTGGTCTTCAACCCTTGTGTCAGAATTTGGTGCCAATAGCATGAATCCATGGCCCCAACCTGCCTGATGTTAACAGGCCAGGCTGGTGGAGATGGTTTAATGGTAGAGTTGGGGTACTTGATCCTATACTTGGACTCAAATTGAATTAAGAACGAACTCAGACTTGTCACGCACTCAGGTAAATTTCTACTCGAACTTGACACAGATTCGTATATTTTGGACTCGGAAATTTTTCAGAGTACAGTCGAATCCGCGACATGTGTACCATGAAAAGAAAGATAAAATTAAGTTAACAAGAAATTAATGAATGTCTCCCTGACCAGGGTGTGTGTGCGCACAGAAAGCCGCATCATAATGGAACATGCAAACTACTGTCTTCCCGCCATTGACACTTTAACTTTCTGAAAGCAATTACTATAATGAATACAACACTTAGCTGTACGGGAGTAAAGTCACTGGCTGAGATTTTACCTGAAATATGCAAGCAGCATTCGTGCTTATAGTCTATTGAGTTTTCTTTAGTGGCTTATTATGCTTGGACGGTCAAATAAATACAGACACATCATGTCAAAATGCAGGTCTGGCCAAGTATTCATGCAAACACTGTCGGTTATGTCTTAAGTGAATGTAAACAGTTGGGGGAAATATCAGAGGTGTGTCAATACAGTATATTGGATCTGGATTAGGACTTAAAGTGACATAAGTCTAATAAATCTGCTGCTGCCTGTGTCACTAATGTTAATCAAACAACAAAAGACAAAGAGAAAATGACTCAGTCACGCATTTAACTGAATGACTTCAGTAACTTTTATAAGAATCATTGTATATGTCATGTAGTGAAGTCTATTTTATTTTTCATTTAATTCCTTTATATTCAATTAAATTAGTACTCCTTGAATACTACTGATACACCCACCTGAGAAAATGTTTTGTTATCATGAAATAAGACAGCAATCATATCGCGCAACCTAGAAATTAGCATTTGGTGATTCCAGTCTTCGGATTTCATGTAAAATGTCAAATGTATATCATAAACTCTGCTGATAGGGATTTTTTTTTTCATTTTAGGAATTACAAAAAAAGTTATAAGAACAGACCTGTGTATTAAAAATGAGTTTGTTGTCATTCATAGATAGATTAAACAGAGTAAAAAAGCATGAAGCTTGTAGTTATGACATGCTGCTAAATGCAACTCTACTCTATATTCTCTCTCTCAGACTATATAACTATGGGGGAGACAAATGATTGAAATGTCACCTCAAACTGGAGGACACAATATAGTGTGATACAATAACAAAACAGCTTCATTTGTATTTTCATACAACTGTAATATAAGTTCCTCATTTGTAAGTCGCTTTGGATAAAAGTGTCTTCTAAATGAATATATGTAAATGTAAATGTAAAAGTTCTACATATACCTTCATACCCCTTTTTTTTATCGAAACCATTTTTTGAGTGGAAACTAGTAGAGGTGCTGATAACATGAAATAAAAATATTAAATGGCAATAGCAAGATGTCGTCTTTCTTGTTACATTCATGTTGCCATTGGTTTGTGAATGTTAAAATGTAAATTAATATCTCAGTGTTGAGTTTACAATTGCAATATCAAATCTTTTCAATTTAATTACTTTCTGGATTCGGCCGGACTTGACTCGGACTCAGCCATTAATTCATCCCCTTTTGGACTCAATTGGTTAAGGACTTGGTGTTGAATTACAGGAATTACATGATGCAATCATGCCAACATGGACCAGAATCTTGATGGAATGCTTCCAACATCTTGTTTTTAGAGTAAAGGGAAGCCATATCCAGTATTAGTATTAGTATAGTGTTCTTAATAGTACTTGGTGAGTGTATGTAACAACACAATATGGTCAACTGAGCACCATGCCGGATATCTGTCCTTGAACAGCCCATTCCAAAACCATGGGCATTAATATGGAGTTGGTCTCCCCATTTGCTATTATAACAGCCTCAACGCTTCTAGGCTTTCCACTAGATTTTGCCATGAGTATTACTGAGGTAAGGATCTGATGTTAGATGTCAGGCAAGGTTCTGTGCAGACGACTTGTGTTCTTATGCACGGTCCCTAGCAAAATTGCTTTGTGTACAAGGACAATGTCATGCTGGAACAGAGAAATCTTAAATCTACAGTACACTATACAATGACATTCCAGACAATTGTGCGCTTCCAACTTTGTTGAAAAAATTGGGGTCAGACCCACATATGGGTTTGATGGTCAGTTGCCCACATACTTTTGGCCATATAATGTATGTCATTAGTTTTACTGCATGAGTGACAGTGTTTTTGGTCACTTATTATTACCTGAAATGTTTTAATCCAGCAATACAGATATACCCGGAAATATGGCAAGAAAAAATGACATTGTTTTAAGTAAAAATAAATTTAAAGATTTTGTCATTGCACTTGGCTGCAGGCACATTAGTGACTTAAATATGTGTCTTTTCCATCTCTCATTTTCTAACTTTACATTTTCTCTAGTTCGTAATGTCTACCTCTAACTTCACTATGTCTTTCCCTCTTCTCTGCGTTCAGTGCTGAAATTCTCTCTCTCACTCTCTCTCTCTCTCTCTCTCTCTCTCTCTCTCTCTCTTTCTCTCTCAATCCCTCATTTTACTAAGATATGAGATGGTTCTTTGTTGTGCGTTACACAGGCCTGTAATTAGTGAATTGTGTGCTGGGCGTTTTTTCTCACAGAACCTCTTCACAATTAATCAGGCCTTTCCCACTGATGGCCAAAGCCTCTTGACTCTCCACTCTCAGGAGCTAAGCACCATTCCTGCCCTCTCCTAATAACCACCCTGTATTGGCCACACACGCTTTGACGGAATGTCTTTTGTGTGTAAATGCCATTGCGTCATGTCAGTATTTGGTTCAACATCCATTTAGTTTAATTTCTGGAGAAATCCATGTAGGTGGTTATCAAAATAGTGTTAAAAATACATTTGAAAATATACTGGCTAAATACCTAAAGCTTTTGAAAATATTCAGTATATGAGACATGCAGTATACTGCTTATCTTAAATACATATTTAATTTGGCAACTGATGTGGCATACAAATAATATTAAATAAATACATTTTAGTCCTTAATTCACTCTGTTAGCACAGTGATTCAGACATCCTTTCTCTCACTCTTTTTCTCTCTTGCTCCATTTCTGTCTTTTGCACTTAATTACTCTTTGAGTTTATCCATTTATAATAATTGACCTGGTAATGACAGAAGAAAATGAAGGTCATTAATTTGCTGTTGTTTATAGGCTACATGAGGCCAACATTATTGCTCCTTTTTGTTTACACGGTTGACCACTTTTTTTATGAAACATTCTTTTCCACAAAGCGTCTTCTCCTGCATTTCACACAATTCATCGAGAAATTCAGCCATCCATATCAGGTAGCAGCATTATCTAGAATTACAGAACTACTAAAACATGAAGAACATAGAGTTTTTAGAGTGGGTTCTTATTACAGGGTTCGCTTCTACAGAACACACTTTATTCATCATCTCAGTCTGGTTTTAACGAAACCCACAATGAGCTGCTTGTTTTATTGAGCATCTAAGGTTCCCTTTGTTAAAATCAAAGTGCTGTGCTTAGCCTAATTCCCAAAGGTGCAGATCCATAATCATTGCTGGTAATTATATGAATCCTTGCCTATGATTTCAGAGACCAACACAAAGAACATAAAAAAAAAAAAAAAAACTGACAATAGTGTATGACATCATAGTGGCACTACTTAAATAACCACTTTTACCCGACAGCCTCCCATGGATGTGGTTTATTTAAGACATAAAGAAACCTGAAGAGATAACAAGTATGAGATTGAGAGAAAGCCTGTTGAATAAGGAAAGAAAGAGGAAGAATGAGAAAGATTGAAAGTCAGAATGGATAGAACAGAAGTAAGCACAAATGCGGGCAGACCTTTCACCTGAGGTCGAGATACAGCTTAAGGATGGCTGATCTGACATATGTTTTCATAAGCCAAGACAAGCATTCAATCATTGTGGCCATTCTCCAAAACTAATGATGTCAAGTGATTCCCTAACAAAATCCCCTTTCTACAACAAAGAATGAAAAAGCTCTGGAAGGGGTAGAAGAGGGAGGGATGATCATGGCGGGTGGGCAGCCAAGAAAAAAGAGATGAGAAGCCCAAATAAGGAGACAAAGGCCATAGGCGAATTAAACTTGTTGGACCCCCAAAGACCCTAACAGTTTTTCCATCTCTGCCAAAACCTACCCCTCGCCACTATCATATCACTCCTCAGGGAGAAGAGAGGCCAGTGCTTATTTATGCGGGTGCTTGTTGCCAGAATATTGCTTTTAATTGGTGCCCTGGATTTTATGTGTATGTACAGATGAGTCAAAGATGATTAATCAACATAATGGAGCATAATGAAGATCTCAGAACTGGCCCTAACTGCAGGTCAGGGGTTGGACAATGTGAACATTCAGCTACTTAGCTTCCTTTGCAACTTTGTGTAAAATCTGTTTGGCCAACACCAATTAGGATGGCTCTCAGAGTATTGGGTTGAATGGGTTTGACAGGGAGGGCTGTCTCACAACGTGACAGCTGCCATGAACAGGAACAGGCACATCAGTGTCCTAGGGATGATAATTGGTGTCCCTTGCAAAATGCTGCTTCCCAAGGGCTCTGGTCCATGTCCCACTGGAAGTTCTAAATGAGAAGAATCAGGGCTTAATGGGACTCCTGTGAGTTTTAAACAAACACAGTGCAACCCCCCACCGTTCTGCACACCACGCAAACCAGCAGGGAGTCTGAGAATCACAGCCTGAGTCTTCCTACAGATATACAACTTTCTGCTCAACACAACCCACTTCCATCCACAGATCCACCACGGCCAAATAAACACTACGGAGTTTCTTCTTAGGGCGGCTGTGGCTCAGTCGGTAGAGCGGGTTGTCCACTAATCCACTAACCGTGGGGTTAGCGGTTCGAATCCCGGTCCGGGTGATCCCATGCCGAAGTGTCCTTGGGCAAGACACTGAACCCTAAGTTGCCCCCAATGGCAAGCTAGCACCTTGCATGGCAGCTCTGCTCCCATTGGTGTGTGAATGTTCTCTCATTAGTAAGTCGCTTGTAAATGTAAAATGATATTTCTGTAAAGCTGCTTTGAGACAATGTCCATTGTAAAAAGTGCTATACAAATTGATAAATTAAATTATAAAATTATTTCTTCTACAGATCCAAAAAACCTGCCCAGCACAACCCACTTCCACCTTCAGATCCACCTCACCTAAGTAAACACAACCCCCTTCTATCTACAGATACAACATAGCCTGCCCAGCACAACCCACATCTATCTACAGATAAAGATAAGATAAGATGAGATTTAACTTTATTGATCCCCCTAGGGGAAATTCAAGTTATATTGAAATTCAAGTTCAATTCAATTGATATTCAAGTTCAAGATTTAAGATCCACCACAGCTAAGTGAACACAACTCACTTCCATCAAACAGATTCAACACAGCCTGCAGAACACAACATCAGCACAATGGATAAATGCATAATGGAGATAGAGGTCAAGAGCTGCAGTTACATCAAACATCATAATGAGGGACAATCTCTGTGATGTCTGTGTCTTTAACCATGGCATGGTTCTTGGTACCAGATGGGCTGGTTTAAGTATTTCAGAAACTGCTGATCCCCATTGATTTTCACACACACACACACACACACACACACACACACACACACACACACACACACACACACACACACACACAAGAGTCTCTAGAGTTTATACAGAATGGTGCAAAAAACAAACAAACAGTCAGCTTGTTGATCAGAGAGCTTAGAGCAGACTGACTAGAGCCTGTGTCCATGATATCATCATGGAGCATTCCTGTTCTTGGCTGACAGGAGTGAAACCCAATGTGATCTTCTGCTGTTGTAGCCCAATCATCTCAATGTCAATGTTTTGTGCATGCTGAGATGCTTTTCTGCTCACCACAGTTGTAAAGAGTGATTACATAATAGTTGCTATATCGTTCCTGACAGCTCAAACCAATCTGGCTATTTTTCTCTGAGCTCTCTTATAAACAAGGTGTTTCCATCTACAGAACTGCCTTTCACTCAATGTTTTCTCGTTTATTTTTCACACCATTCTGTTTAAATTCTAGAGATTGTTGTGTATGAAATTCCCAGGAGATCAGCAGTTTCTGAAATAGTCAAACCAGCCCATCTGGTCCCAACAACCATGCCACAATCAATGACATAGAGATCACACTTTTTTGTGTGTGGACAATAACTGAAGCTCTTCACCTGTTTCTTCATGTTTTTTTTTCTTTTGTATTGCACTGCTGCCACATCATTGACTGATTGGAAAACTACATGAATGTCTACAGGTATTCACTTTGCTTGTATCTCTCATTTGTAAGTCGCTTTGGATAAAAGCGTCTGCTAAGTGAATAAATGTAAATGTAAATGTAGGTATTCCTAAGAAAGTGGATGGTGAGAGTGTACTGATTATGATTTACAGTGTAAATCATGTTATATATATATTTTTTTCTTCCAAGTAGCTCATATGTGCTACGTAACACTTACGTAACACTTTGGGTTTCTTCCCAGTTTTAAATTGTACAAGCCAGGCTTGGATTTATTTTTGTGAATTTTGAAAGCAACTGTGTCTTTGCTTTGTCATTTTTGCTTTTTTTTATCATTACAACTTTATTTAAATTAAAAGGCAAAGCTCTTGAATATTTGAGTCTTTATTGTGAAAGGATTATCATTGAAATCCACAATAGCAAACACAACCACATGCACACACAAATTCTTTCAACAACCTGATTAGTGTTGTATAGATTCTGTGGAACAAACATGTCATAGTGCAGATGTCCAGGTGAGAGGGAGGGAGGGAGGGAGGGAAAGAAAGAAAGAAAGAAAGAAAGAAAGAAAGAAAGAAAGAAAGAAAGAAAGAAAACTAAATTTATACAGATAATCATCATTCATGTGATGGTTATCTGTATAAATTTAGTTTTCTTTCTTTCTATGTATTTATTTCCTCACACACACACGCACACACACACACACACACACACACACACACACACACACAGAGAGACTGTATGACCTTGTGACTCCTGCCCATGTCTGTTTATAATAAATGGTACCAGGCCTCTTACCTCTCAACAGAGCCACAACCGCTCTCCCCCCACCCCGCCCCCCACCATTCATCCCCTGTGGGTACCAGTGGCTTGCTTGGAGGAATCCATCACAGACACACGTATTAGGTTTCCTCCTAATGAAACCGATCAACATGCACTAATCAAAACACTGCAGCTGGAGTAGCAAAGGACGCCACGAAGTAGGAGACCTGCCATGACTTTGCAGCTGTCTTCTTTCAAAGCTGGAGGCACCATGCTGCAAAAGCTGCAAACCTCACACATAATTTAGGTTTACATTTGTTCCATCCATTTCATACACCAATAGATGGGTTTAAATGAGAGATGAAATAATGAATGATGTTGTTAAATTTATCAATGTCATTTGCACTTCCATGAAAAAAGCACATGGTACTCCAAAAAGTACATGTGGTTTATGATAATTCTAGTTCCATAATGGAATATGATTGGAAAACCTGCTCCATTTCTTCTGTTTTTTTTGTACCTCTTTGTTGTAGGTATGTAGGCATTTCAGTCTATCAGAGCTGGACTCCATCTGTGAGTGTGCTTGTGTGTGTCTGTGAGAGCTTAAGGGCCATTAATGATTCAACCCGATTAATCATTGTCTTGCAGTAGACCCCACCGCTGGCTGACTTCCTTGCTCACTGTCCTGCCTCTTATCAAACACTACACTGGAATGTGTCAGCGACCACATCAGGACTTGACCCACCATGCACTACTAGCTTCAAGAGACTATGAGATCACACGTTTTACATTCTCAGATAGGGATTTCACACCATGATATTCTCAGTTAAGAAACATTTAGAATCTTATGCCCCAATGCACCAATGTATAATTAAGATAACTTAATTCTGACATTTTTCAACTCACAAGAAATGCTAAAAATTAAAATCTTGCTGTGTCTAAGAGGTGCTGTGCTTAAGAAAACAAAGCCAGAAGAACACTTCCACCTGTTCATTCTAACCTCAAAAAAGTCATTACCATACCTACTGGTCTAGAACTAACTTCCACAGAGCTTAAAGTTATACCTGCAAGGCGTACTTCCAATGAATTTACTTTCTTGACAGTAAAGATTTTTGGGGGGTATTTAAGGCTACACATTCATTTGAATAAGGATAGCCAAATCACATGATCCTATCCAGACTTCTGAAAGTCCATAGAAACCTTGTTCACTTAAATATAATTCCACTAAAACATTCTGGAGAACTTCTGGAATTTCAAGCAATGGTTTTTCTTTCATCAATACATGCAAAAGAGAAACCGGCAATATAAAAATTCCCTGAAAATAAACATCTCAGCAACAGAAATGATATTGTGAACAAGCCATTGGATAAAGCTGGTGCAGAGAAAGAAAGCTGAGGCCCAACTTTTTGATACCAGGTACTATAGACAGATTGAGAATGACATCACTGCCCAGTTACAGGCCTCCAATCAGACAACTATTACTGATGTCATTTCCGCATCTGCATAGAATGTAACCCGTGATAATTCATACGTCTTTATCTTATCCCCCCCAAAACACCAGGAAAACAATATTGGCCATTGAATTGTATCTTGTCCCACATAAATAGTAGCCCAGTTGCTGGATGATATTTTCCATCCTGCTGTTCAGTCTTTTTTCATTTGTTTAAGATTTGTTCACATTTTGTGTATATCCTTGAATGCTTTAAAGAGCAATCGCTGTATGCCTGTCAATCGCTGTACATCTATAGCCTGTAATAGGGATGTAACTGAAAACATTTAGATTGAAAAGATAAAGCGTCATAAACAAATATGTATTATACAATTAGTAGGCTGATCTTTTTTCTTTCTTTCAAATGGTAGGCTGTTCTTTTATTTTTTAATAGAAAATCTGAAGCTTCAGAAAAGCTTCAGACAAGTTAAATACATTATATCCTGCAGGACAGGTTCTTACTGTTATGTAGCGCTTTAAAGTATAGCTCACTGAACCTCATGGGGAATGTTACCAGATTTCATCAACATTCTCATCCCAACTACAGCTCAAAAACAACACAAAATTTCAAACTAGCCCATATGGGCATAACCCATTTTTCAGCAAATGAAAAGGTAGATTTTTCAGCATTTTCCAAGAAGTTAACAGTGGTGTGCATTTCTGATTTACAGTATCTGCAACAAGCAGCCATTATACAGTATGCAGAACCTGGCAACCTTACTCGTGAGACCAAGTTCATTATCATGGATATAAATAGGAGATGAATTGTTGTCAGTGGTTTGCTCCAGTAGCCCAACCGAAATACTGCCTTAATGAGTTAGAAAAAAAAGATCATGATTCTACCTTATTTCTGTACAAAGAAAGAAATATGAGCAGTTCATGTATACATGTAAAACATGTATTTTTTTTTTTAATTCTTAAATGATCTCTGACTATCGTTAAAGAGAATTCTCCTGGAAAATAATATGGTCATTATAATGAAATGGTGCTTAATGGACCCCATTTCTAACAAAATCTGACAAAAAATATTATTAGATGGCTATTGTCAACTATTAATAACAGTGTATTGATTTGGTAAAGACATCACTGCTTTGAAACATAATTACTGTCATTTGCTTTCTCAGTCACATTAAATAGAAGATAGAAAGCTTGACAAAAATCTGGTTGAGGAGTTGAATAAAGTTGGGTTCTGCAGATTAATCCCTATTATTTATTTTAATTTGTGAAAATATTTTTTCAACAGCACAGTTTTGTCAGCATTTTCCAGTGTTTCCAATAGTCCTAGGGCTCATGTTACAAAACAAACAAACAAACAAACAAAAAAAAACACACAAAAAAAAAAAAAAAGAAAAGAAAAAAACCTTCCAGTATGGACCACTCCCACTTCTAGTTTAAATCCAAATGCAACAGATACAAAAGAATGTGAGCACTACACTTATACATATACAGAAGACATTACATTATATCCCTAGCCTGTACACAGTAGGGGTGTACTAAACAAATACTGATAGTTCTTTTTGTAAATATGTTTTTAGAATGCTTCAGAATAGGCTTATGTATCAGGATCTCACACGATGAAACAAAAAAAAAAAAAGCCACACATTACTCTAATGTTGAGCTCAGAGAATGGTTTGAGCAAGTACAGTTGCCAGGTGTTAACAAAAGTCTAACCCTAATGACAACTAAAACACACACAACAAACCCCAAAAATGTTTGAGCATAGGAAAAGGTTGACACACTTTTTCAGTCTTTTCAGGGGTAACAAGTTAACAGTGGGGAACATTTCTGATTTGCAGTTCAAATTGCATATTGCAGATATCATAAGTGAAACTTGGCAACCCTGGTTGTAAAACAAGTGCCAAGGAGATTTACTGCTCAGTTTTAACACAACCAAAACAGTACCTTGCTGAGGTTTGAAATAACACAATATTTCTACCATATTTCTATACAAAAAAAAAAAGAAATATGCTTTCATATTTTGTTCCATATAGCCATAAAACTACTCTCCACCCTTAAATTATGCTTCTTTATCTTTATTAAAAGAACATCTGCCAATGTTCTACTGAGTTGGACACCATTGTAGTGCAATCATGCTTAATGCCCTATTTTGCTCCAAAGAGTTATTATTGCACCGAGTGGTCAAAAATGGGCACTAATACAGTGTGGGAAGTGCTCATAGAGGCCCATTGGGACAGGAATCATACTGCCCCATGCTTGATCTATGAACATTTTTAGTGGAGGAGGAGCATTAGACAGGACAGTTAATGACAGGGTTGCCAATTTACATCAGGCAAAAATGCAGACTGTCTATAATTAATAGAACCATTTCTATTTTATGATATATTGCCAATATTAGGAGAAGGAAAAGAGGATTATGGAGTAGATAGTGTTCATAAATCAGAAATGTATGTGCACCACTGTGACCTTGTTTTCCAAACAAAGGCTGGAAAAAAAAGAAAACTTGTCTCCCTTTTTCTATGCTTGAATTATTTGGACTTATTTCAGGACTTTTGAGGTCTTTTGTGTGGCTTATGAGATGTAGTTGGATGGAAATTTTGCTGAAACCTGCCAATCCTATTGTATAATAATAATAGCCTATAGTATAAATCAATGTGATTTCCGAGAGCCTCTTGACTTCATTTTTGTTTTGAGGCTGCTCCACCAGAATCTATGGTCAAAAGGTTCTTCTGCTTGAACATAATTTTTCGACATATTACTGAAGTCAGAAGATTCTACTAGATTCTTTTAAACCTACAGACTCTCATTCCTATTTACAGTGCATCCCATGCACTGATTTTTTTCCATTGGTTTGCAGTGAGAATGAGCACTAGTATTAAAATGTTCAAGAAGTTCAACATGCAAAAATATCCGAAAACTGCCACTAAAATCACAAGACATATAGGATTCTTTATTTTGTCATCCATCACTCATGCACCGTGGCAGTTTACTGTCTTTCAAGCAGCTGTACATCGAAGAAACCAAGAGGCTTTTTGATCATTTTGTACCATCAGAATGAAGAAGGTCTCCTTTCCAGTCATGAGACACTACAACAGTAATAGATGTAACATTAATGATATCGTCATTTGGAATATTAGTTATCATTAAGGGAGCAATTAAGTGAGGAAACTGAAGCAAAAGGAACTTATCTACACTCTTGGTACTTTGGCACCCCATGGAATGAATGTCAGGTTTTCACAACTACTATTGCACAATCAACCATTTCAAATATCAAGTCCTTTCATCTCCCAAGTAAGTTAAGTCCTGACACATTACCTTTTATTTAGACTTCCACCTCAGTACACACACATGCCATCATGAGGACACATCTTGTTAATATAACAAATTGATATAGAGATAAGATATCTAGGATATTGAAATAAATATAGGGGATAATAACTTAACATTTGTGGTGTCCTTAGACAATGGAAGATTGAATATAACCATAAATTACATTCACATCAATGAACATTAGTAGACTGACAGAATATGGAGGGAGGTATCATACACACACACACACACACACACACACACACACATTTTGATCGATAGATCACAGTAGTGGGGAAATTCCCACACTCTGTGCAATTTGTAGTGCACACACACACACACACACACACACACACACACACACACACACACACTTCATTCCTTCACATGGATCTGTGCCATCTCTGTCTGAGGGAAACAGAGCTTGACTTTGCCTTCAAGTCTTGATTTGAATGGTATTCGATGAGGTGTGTCATCCTCTTACCTGCAAGTGCCTCTCTGGGTCCTCCTCTTTAGCCCTTTCTCTCCCTTCCTCTCCTTCTCCCTCTCTCCTCTCTCTTTTTTTCACTCATTCATCACTACAAGCAGACAGCTCTCTAATGAAGGAGAGTGAATGCAGGATGGAGGCATTCTCCTCAGCTTTCCATCCATTCACGGCCCGTTCCCTTAAATGGTTGCTGGCACACAATGGCCGGTGTAAATAAAGATCAAATGAAAAGAAGCTGTGACACTCGTGAATAGCAGAGGGGAGATGCTATCTCAACAAGCTGATACCCAAAACCACTCTGGAGGATGATAAAGGCCCTTTGCATGTTGAAGAGTGTCTCTCTTTTTGTTTTAAATGCTGGGTTAGGTTACAGGGTTGACAGGGAGAGGGCAACAAGGGTGAAAGGATGAGAATCGAGGTACAGATAGACAACAGTGTAGCTAGAGCATAAAATAGTGCATTTACTGAGAAAAAGAACAAATTTATACAGAGCCAGGACATGGCACCAAAGCATTTTTTTCCCCATACAGTGCCTTCAGTGATATGACATAATATCCAGGCAGATAGTTTAGATTTCAACTCATGGCTATCCATTCTTTAAGCTATCCATTCTTTTAAATTACGTTAAGAATGACACTAGATGCTAAAAAACCCTGAAAAAGTATACAGTTAACATTAATAAGGAGTATTAGTGATTTTAAATGCAAAGTGATGTAAAAATGTTCACAAATCTGCAACAAAAACTCCAAATATCTTATTTTGTACTTATTTGACACTTCAATTATAAAATATAGAATATATGCCTAAGTAATAAATATTATTCTCTCAGAACGAGTAATAATTGTCATTATCATATTTAGGATTTAAAATGATATTTTACCACAGAGAAATTAAACTGAAATCTTGTTTCACCAGAATAAAAAAGATCACCGAGTATAGAATGGCAAAATAATATCCAGGTGACAGTGAAATCAGTGATCTCCTCCATCCAGTTTTTGTTTCCTCGGTCTTCGTCAATCCCCATGTATGACGATCAACAATGTCACAGTCCAGCGATTTCCGAAAAGAGATATAGATAGCTTGTTCCAAAGAGACATGTAGACTATATAACCTGACATATATTGCTGTACTGGGGTTCATCTGCTGCATCGAAGCAGCTAGAACACCAAGAGAACCTCTTTTGATAACAGAAAAAGAGCAGTTATTGCCTCTACCAGAGCCTTCACTGAAAGATTTAGATTTGGACAGATTATCATGAGATAAAATAAATGTTACATGATGTTTATCTGTTTTGGAATTCAGGCCTGATGGGTGTTCCATGCACTGTCAGATGTTCAGGCCACAGGTGTGCATTAGTGAACTTGGCCTGAACAATTAATATTGTCAACTAAGTATTTCCAATCTTTACCTCACGATCACAAAAGTTGTACTATTTCATTCAGGATAATGAATTTTTCACTGTCTACATAATGAGAAAAATAACTTACGAGCAGCACATATTAAGGTGAGCTATTAAGGTATAATGTTTGTTGTGTATAAATAAAGATGCTTGAAGTGGATTTTGAGCCACCAGAAAAACTAGTTAAATGTCTTACCCCAGCAATACAAGCTTGAAATGTGATGTACTGATAAAAAATAAATACCTATTAATGCACACCTGGTCATAGAAGTGATGCACTAAAATAATAATAATAATAATAAAAAAGATTTGCTATAATTCAGGAAAACGTAGGTGGCTAAGGGCATTATTTCAGTTCCACTTTAATTAGATGATCATTGTGTTTTTGAAAGGCAGACTGCTGCTGTCTGTATAATCGGGACTTTCCATTCTAGCTCATTTATCAAACCTAAACTCATCATTAGAAAGACTCCTGTCAAATTTGCCCTACAGGCGAAAAAGAATGTCCTGCCTACACAAAAATGTTGATTTCACGATTTAGATATCCAAAGCCAATTTGTAGGTGTTGCTTCGTCATGTAGCTATGTTGGAAGTGATTAATGATGACACATTTCTGGGTTTTGTGTACTTTGTTGAGGGCTGTGGTTTTGCTGTTCAGGAGTGAACTGAAGTAGATGTGTTCTGTATCCGAGGTACACATGATAAGATCAACAGCTGGGTATTATATTAACTTGCAATTTTATTCCAATTTTTAACAATATATTAAGTGAAAAATTTTTTATCTATTATTACATTCTATTAAATTACTTAATTTCGTAATGGTCACTCACTGTCCACTTTAATAGGAACACCTGGTCATTTACACAGTTATACAGGCAAAGAACTTGAGTTAATATTAACATCAAACATCAAAATGGGGGAAAATGTGATATTTTTGACTTTGACCATGGCATGATTGTGAGTATGACATGGGTCGGTTTGAGTATTTCAGATAGTACTGATATTCTGGGATTTTCACACACAACAGTGTCTAGAGTTTACACAGAATGG